>JAMPIV010015721.1:0-129873 GCA_024509875.1 Oreohelix idahoensis | reverse complement strand
AGAGTGGGGGGGGGGGGGGGGGGGGGGGGGGGGGGGGGAGAGAAAATCTTTGGAAAGGGTAAATTACATCCGAAGATTAAACTCGTTTTCCCTCATCCTGTATTCACTGACAGGAGATGAGTACTGTCCATTGTTGGACTGGAAAATCGGTCAGTTGCCTGCGAAAACTAGGCTTGTAATAATAATCAGGATAAGTTTCATAGTGGAATTCCCGTGGAGAGCACTGAGCATGTTGATTGTGGAAGGTTTTAACGCTTCCCCGTCAATATCGAACGTTATATGTCAACTTCTAGTGAAACCTTTGATATTATATCGTACGGACCTTTCCAAGAAATAAGAAGTCTATTTTCCCTACAAGGTAGCAAGACAAATGCTTTGTCACCTGGACAAAGTTGTCGCAAGCATCTCTTTTTATTGGCAAATTCCCTTGCCTTCTGTTTCGCAAATTCAGAAGAAGCAGTTGCCAATTTGCATGCTTCAATAATCTTGTGTCTAAGTGCGATGACATATTCATAAGAGAATTTTGTGTCATCGACAATATTATCAGCCGTTATAAGATCATGAAGTAAGGCCATAGGACCTCGCGGTTTCGCGCCAAAGACAAGTTCAAAGGGAGAAAATCCTGTATGTTCGTTGGCGACCTCTCTATATGCAAAGAGAGCCGCGGGTAAAACCCTATCCCAATCCTGAGGATGATCTTCTGTTATCTTACCTAGTAGGTTTTTCAGAGTTCTATTCAGACGTTCCACCATCCCATTGGACATAGGATGATAAATACTACTCAGCGATCTCTCTATCTTAAGAGTCGACATTACTTGAGACATGGTATCCGATATGAGTTGGGTACCATGTGTGGTGAAGTGGGATGTTATAAATATTTATAGGGGACTTAGTGTACTGACTGAGATCAGCTGTGAAGGTATATATATATAGGGGTAATAATAAACAATTTAATTTAATCCACTACTCTTAACAACACTGTGACACTCACATACATATAACACTCTATGAGAATATCTTAAAGAAGTCACTCGTAACTTTTCAAATAACAATATGTAATCATTACTGGCATGAATGAATATGTGTCCTGATTCAACTACAAGGGAACCAGGAATCACAATCAATTTAAATTACAAGTTATGTACAGAATGTATTTAATATGAATATTGTAGTGACATATATTATTACAAATGTTCTATGTGTGTCAGTTGTGTAGTAGTAAAATGAGGTAATACTGGTTTTGTTTTGTTCAAGCTCTGTTGGTATTTGTCATCATGACTTCAATAGTTTGTCTTTAGGGACTAGTATTGGAGATGTTCACAGTTCCTGATTTTAAGACAAGTAAATTCCCCTCTTAATGTTAATTTTACAAAGTCAGTTCAAGATGAGGGGACATAATGTTGAGCTCAGCTGGCCAAGTTAGCTTATCTGGCGTGATGGCGGCAGGAAAGGACTCCTCTGCTCGAATTCTCCTCTGGGCTCTGGAGACACCTCACTGATAGCTAAAAAGACCAAGGAGTATGCTGTCCGACTCTGGATTCAGCAAAGCTCTGACCAGGTGCTGCTCAGTACCATCAAGACCACTGTCCCTGAAATCAAGAAGGATGTACCTTCTACTTCATAACTAACTTAAACTCTCTTTTTACACTGATCACAACACAGCACAAACATTGAGTTCAGAGCATTAGGCCAACTGTCAGCTTCATTTGAAATACTTTATTCCAGTATTACCCTTCTTAATGGTTACTACGCCTCTGCAATTCCAGCATTATTTCTTTCTATTCAATCATCCAGG
The DNA here is from genome assembly GCA_024509875.1 of Oreohelix idahoensis. Classification (NCBI taxonomy): domain Eukaryota; kingdom Metazoa; phylum Mollusca; class Gastropoda; order Stylommatophora; family Oreohelicidae; genus Oreohelix; species Oreohelix idahoensis. The sequence continues at coordinate 128,078 of JAMPIV010015721.1, read as the reverse complement.
TGTCAGTGTACTGTTTGGCCATTCCATGCCGTTTTACTTCTCTCCGACACCCTCTGTTCAGGCTGGAGCATTACAGGCTTTACCTCACGTTGGCCACTGAACTACACATATATATATACAGGCATAAATCAACAATTCACATTCAATTTTCATTAAAAGATATTGAATGGTTCAAGCTTACCACAATTCATACGAATAAACACAGATACGTTGATTAGCAATGAATTCTGGCACAAACTGGCACAAATTCCCATCTGCTTATCTTCCAGGCTTTTATTTAGCCAAATATAAGCTGGCTTCAACGCACTGATGCTTTATCAATCTTATTTAAACAAGTGGTTTCGAACTAACGCTCCCAAGTGTGTATATCAGCGAGTCTGACCAATGAGCCCCGTTTCGACAAGTGTTTGAAAAAATGTTACCTTTCCCCGTTTCCCCTAACAACCAAGATAGTATTTATAGCCCGACCAATCGTGGTTAGGCTTTCATTTGTTGCGCTCCAATCAATTTGGAGTTTACATGGTAGGCTATTTCTGTAACGTAAATTTTTTTTCAAACACGTTAAAAAAAAAAATCTTATGAGCAGAAATGATTTTATGCTGTCAGGCACCCCCAATATTTTATTTTGGGTATAATTTATTAATTCCTGGACTATTTGCGTAACGTTTTACATATTATTTGTCAGCAAGCCTAAGGAACCCAAAAATACAAATTTAAAGGAGCTACGTGGCTGCGTTCAAAATATGCAATTTCTTCTACCTCCTGTTTCGAAGATGTGCTGTCTGGGTACTGTTATGTTTTCAACCGTAAACCCATCTAATGTTATCTTTTCTAATAAGAGTTTTTTTATGATTTATAAACCTAACTCTGGGAAAGGGTAGTGTATTTTATCACTGTCCGTCTGAAAAAAAATTAGTGCATGTAGACTTACACGCGTGATGGCAGCATTTGTGTATCGCGCGACGCGTGTTGCATGCGTTCCTGATTTTCAGCCCTCCCCTCTCTCTTTATCCTTTTGTCCATCTGTTCGTTCGTTTTGGTAACGCAGTATAATTAATGTTAGGATTAATTTAGGTCATTACGCAGTACGTCTCAATGTTTTTCTTAGAAATGCAGCACACGTTTCATTGAAGAAGGCGGGTAATAATACAGTAAGCTTTTATATCAACGTGAAAGCGTTACAATTTGCAGACGAAGCAGAAAACAAGGGGGATTTCGAGTACATTCTTTGTGACAGCACTGTTATTTTCCCCATTGCTCTTCTCTTTATTAATTTTATTTGTTAGGCTTTATATTTACCTAATAATTTATATATGTGGATTAGAATATTTCACGACACCTCCCCTCTTAAAACAGACATTATATGTCAGTCCTTTATTCTATATACACATAGAGAAATTTATTATTATTTCTGGGGTTTACGGTGATTCTCATCACACGGATGGCGGCTTAAAAAATCCGCTCCCAAATTGGTTTTTCCAGATATATACTCAATGCTAAAATTATATGGAGCCAGAAGTAAAGACCATCGGAGTAACCTAGAGTTCTCATGCTTAGCCTGTGCTAGAAACGATAAAGGTTTGTGATCTGTTTGCAACTTAAATGCCTTCCCATATAGATAAATATTGAATTTCTTTATTGCCCATATTACTGCAAGACATTCTTTTTCGCTAGTTGAGTAGTTGATTTCAGCTTTATTCAACTTTCTGCTAGCATATGCCACTGGGCTTAATTCCCCATCCAATGCATCTGATTTCTGTAGTAGAGTTGCACCTAACCCAATATTACTTGCATCCGTCCTTACTATGAATTCTTGACTTAAGTCAGGTAATTTCAAAATGGGTTTACTTGTGAGCTTTTCCTTCAATTCTTGGTAAGTCATTTCACATTGTGGTGTCCATGTAATGCGATCTGGAAGTCCTTTACGTGTCAATTCAGTTAACGGTGCACATATGGAATTAAAGTTCTTGATATACTTCTGGTAGAAACCACATAATGAGACAAAGGATCTCACGTCCTTCTTGGTTTGTGGTCTCGGGGCTTTCTGTAGTTTTTCTAAATTCTTTGGGTCAGGGGTCATATTTCCCTGATAAACTGTGTGTCCCAAAAATTCCAATTCTTTACATCCAACGCAACATTTGGTTGGACGGGCTGTTAAATTTGCCTCCCTAAGTCGATCAAACAGCATGTTCAGAGAGTCAATGTGTTCCTCAAATGTTTCTGTTGCTATAAGGATATCATCCATAAAATTTGTTATACAGGGATTATTCAGAGGATCCAATAATTTTCTCATCATTCTAGAGAAGACACTAGGCGCATTCTTCAATCCAAATGGCAATCTATTAAACTCATAGTGTCCTTCTGAGGTACTAAAAGCTAGGTATGGTCTAACCTCAGGCTTTACTGGAATCTGATAGTATCCTTTACTCAGATCCACTTTTGAGAAATATTTAGCTTTATTTAGTCTGGCAAACAGCTGATTTGTATCCGGCAATGGATCCACCTGTCCTTCTGTAATAGCATTCAGTCTCCTGTAATCTATACAGAGTCTATGTTCTCCAGAGGGCTTCCTTAAGAGTACAACACCGGAACTATACGAAGACTCACTGTGCGAAATAATTCCTTCCTTCAACAGATAGTCTATCTCTTCCTTCAAAGCTTTCTCCTTAGCAAACGGAATCGAATATGGTTTCATACAGACAGGTGTGGGGTCTATCAGTTTCATATCATATTCCAATAGGTTTGTATGCCCTGGTCGGTCTGTTAACACCTCTGCATGATTATTTAGAACCTGTTGCACTCTCTCTTTCTGAGTTTTCGTTAAATGTGTACTGATTTTCACCTGTGCTGCTGTCTCACAGGGGTGTAATGGATATTCAAATGATGAAAGTGGTTCCTTTTTCATCTCCATGGCGATGGACAAGGTCAACAAGTGTGTCTCTTCCTGATGTTCTCTTTCCAAATATTTCTTCAGGAGATTCACATGATAGATTTTTTCTTTCCCCTTCTTATCTATCTTATAATTTGTTCTAGACACCTTCTCTAAAACTGTATATGGACCCTGCCATCCAATTTGTAACTTATTCTGACTCCCAGGCAAAAGAAGCAGTACTTTCTCTCCCACAGCCAAATTTCTGTCTTTCGCCTTCCTGTTATAATAGGCAGCATGTTTCTTCCTGGCTTGTTTCAAATTTTCATTGGCAAGTTTCCAGCCAGTTTTCAACCGAGTGGTCAGCTCATTCACATATTGGTATGAAGATGTAATGTTTTCCTCTGCCTTTTCATCAGTCCACGTTCTTAACAAAGCTACATATGGACCTTTAATTGTGTGGACCTATTTGTCCATGCACCGGTATGGTCTCTTCCACTCGAAGCTTTATAGTGATGATTTTTCCTCCCAGAATTATCATTCACAAAACGACCGCTACCAATTTTTCTTTTTCCTGGGGTTTCTCCCCACTTAAAATTCTTGATGAGAGATTTCCTCTCTACATCCTTCTTCCTCCAGTTTGTTTAAGTCCGATTGAGGGATTTTCGGCTTATCCTGGGGTAAGACATCTTTTTGCACTCTCCGCATAGTGGCCATTGTAAAACAGTTAAGTGAAGCTTGTCCGTGAAAAGGGGCTTCCCATTCCATTTGGTCCACTTTATCAAATCTATTTTTCTTTTTATTGTCAGGCCTAATTTTGCCCCGGGGCGTGTCCAGGTCCTGATCCATGTTCCCACTTGTGGGTGTTCCCTCATGTGCTATGCTACACCTTTCTACAAAATTCTCAATGTCCCATCTTGCTTTGGGCCAATAATAATTGTGAGCCACCTTTTGAATGATGGTACCTATCTTCTCATGGTCCCCATCTGGTTTCACATGTAGGCTCCTTATTAAGTCTGCCCTATATTTTTTGGGAAGAACCAGCTGTCCGTGACCATTGGATCTAGCTCCAGTCTTCCTATACATCAACTTGTTTTTCATGTAAAAATCTCCCTTGCCTGGAGTTGTATGACAAGTTGACAATTTTCTGAAACACGGCTTGAGTGTTTTATCCCCAGCCTGTGCCTTCCTCATCTCTTCTGGAGTGGTATCTAACATAATATCCTCCTCCTGTCTTGAGGTCGACCTGACCTGAAGGGTTGCCATATACACAGGTTTCCTTCTGCAACGGTCAGTGTCATGATTGTCCATCTGACAATTCTTACACCACCTTTTTCCTTGGTTGAAAGATTTTCTTTCATTATATTTCCTTTCATCGAATTGTGGGAATTTATTTTTATTTTCATACCGTGGCCTATCAAATTGGTGCTTACCTTTATTTTGATCCTTAGGATCAAATTTATTAAAGTTCTGTGGTGCCCTAAAGTTATCCACCTGTTTCTTTTTATTACCTGTTACCTCTGCTTGAGCTGCTTGATACCTTTCAGCAACATTTAGCAACTCACCCAGCCTCTCTGCACCTTGTTCCATGAGAAACTTTCTCAGGTCTGGAGCCATGGACTCTCTTGGTTGCTCTATAAGGACCATTTCCTTAAGATCTTGGGTTTTCCCCAGAGAAGTCCATTTCTCCAAGTATGTCTCTATTCGTGCAGAGAACTGGTGATAGGTTTCACCTGACAGTAGTTTAGCATTCCTAAATTTTTTCCTGTAAAACTCTGCATTCTTTTCATACCTTAACAAAAGAGCCTGCTTTAGCATGTCATAATTTTCCTGATCACCTCTGCTCATTTTTGCAAAAACTTCATAAGCTGCCCCACGAAGTCCCTGAGATAACTTTAAGCTCCACCTTTCTCTCTCTAACCCATACGTGGTAGCTAATAGCTCATACCTATTCAGGTAGCTCTCTATATCATCGTCTTTCTCAACAAAATGATCTAAATGAAAATTCATAGCTGAGGTTGAGGCTCCTTGAGTAACCGTAGCATCAGAGGCAAAGGGACTGGCACCATTTTCAGGAGCATGGCCTTGAAACTCAAACTCCCTTAGTCGTAATTCATGTTCCCTTTGTAATCTTTTCTCCTCCTTTTCTGCTTCCCTCTCTGCAGCTAATTTCCTGTCTTCTCTTTCTGCAGTCAATCTTCTTTCTTCTGCTTCCAATTTCTTAGCCTCAGCCTCAATCTGCAACCTCTTAGTCTCAGCCTCAGCTTCAAACTGTAACTTCTTAGTCTCAGCCTCAGCTTCAAATTGTAACTTCTTAATTTCCCTGTCAGCCTCTAACTTTCTTTCGGCTTCAAACCTTCTTTCTTCGCGTTCAATAAATTTGTCACATTCCGTAGTAACATAGGCAACCATAACTTGCCCATCTAATCCTAACTCTTTTGCAGTCTGAACAGCAGCAGATCGAAACTTGGCCAGGTCCGCCATTGTCTATCATGTAAATTTCTACAATGTCTAACCAACAATTCAAATTCTAAATATATATAATGGACAACACAGGCACCGTGAGCTCAACCTTATTTTATTCCACCCAAGGATACCTTTTAATTCTTATATTCCCTGAAGTGAATTACCCCCAATATTTTTAATAGGGAAAGATTCAAAATCCCAAGAGCGAGACCCCAATATATGTGGTGAAGTGGGATGTTATAAATATTTATAGGGGACTTAGTGTACTGACTGAGATCAGCTGTGAAGGTATATATATATCTAATAAGAGTAGTGTATTATATATCACCTTACTTGCTACCACATATCTATATATCTCAGTCAGAATTATTCTGGAATAGTGTGATGACTACGTTATGTGTCTAGGGTATGTGTATGATGAAGTGTAAGTCACAACAACAGACAGATAAACAATTTAATTTAATCCACTACTCTTAACAACACTGTGACACTCACATACATATAACACTCTATGAGAATATCTTAAAGAAGTCACTCGTAACTTTTCAAATAACAATATGTATTCATTACTGGCATGAATGAATATGTGTCCTGATTCAACTACAAGGGAACCAGGAATCACAATCAATTTAAATTACAAGTTATGTACAGAATGTATTTAATATGAATATTGTAGTGACATATATTATTACAAATGTTCTATGTGTGTCAGTTGTGTAGTAGTAAAATGAGGTAATACTGGTTTTGTTTTGTTCAAGCTCTGTTGGTATTTGTCATCATGACTTCAATAGTTTGTCTTTAGGGACTAGTATTGGAGATGTTCACAGTTCCTGATTTTAAGACAAGTAAATTCCCCTCTTAATGTTAATTTTACAAAGTCAGTTCAAGATGAGGGGACATAATGTTGAGCTCAGCTGGCCAAGTTAGCTTATCTGGCGTGATGGCGGCAGGAAAGGACTCCTCTGCTCGAATTCTCCTCTGGGCTCTGGAGACACCTCACTGATAGCTAAAAGGACCAAGGAGTATGCTGTCCGACACTGGATTCAGCAAAGCTCTGACTAGGTGCTGCTCAGTACCATCAAGACCACTGTCCCTGAAATCAAGAAGGATGTACCTTCTACTTCATAACTAACTTAAACTCTCTTGTTACACTGATCACAACACAGCACAAACATTGAGTTCAGAGCATTAGGCCAACTGTCAGCTTCATTTGAAATACTTTATTCCAGTATTACCCTTCTTAATGGTTACTACGCCTCTGCAATTCCAGCATTATTTCTTTCTATTCAATCATCCAGGTGTCAGTGTACTGTTTGGCCATTCCATGCCGTTTTACTTCTCTCCGACACCCTCTGTTCAGGCTGGAGCATTACAGGCTTTACCTCACGTTGGCCACTGAACTACACATATATATACAGGCATAAATCAACAATTCACATTCAATTTTCATTAAAAGATATTGAATGGTTCAAGCTTACCACAATTCATACGAATAAACACAGATACGTTGATTAGCAATGAATTCTGGCACAAACTGGCACAAATTCCCATCTGCTTATCTTCCAGGCTTTTATTTAGCCAAATATAAGCTGGCTTCAACGCACTGATGCTTTATCAATCTTATTTAAACAAGTGGTTTCGAACTAACGCTCCCAAGTGTGTATATCAGCGAGTCTGACCAATGAGCCCCGTTTCGACAAGTGTTTGAAAAAATGTTACCTTTCCCCGTTTCCCCTAACAACCAAGATAGTATTTATAGCCCGACCAATCGTGGTTAGGCTTTCATTTGTTGCGCTCCAATCAATTTGGAGTTTACATGGTAGGCTATTTCTGTAACGTAAATTTTTTTTCAAACACGTTAAAAAAAAAATCTTATGAGCAGAAATGATTTTATGCTGTCAGGCACCCCCAATATTTTATTTTGGGTATAATTTATTAATTCCTGGACTATTTGCGTAACGTTTTACATATTATTTGTCAGCAAGCCCTAAGGAACCCAAAAATACAAATTTAAAGGAGCTACGTGGCTGCGTTCAAAATATGCAATTTCTTCTACCTCCTGTTTCGAAGATGTGCTGTCTGGGTACTGTTATGTTTTCAACCGTAAACCCATCTAATGTTATCTTTTCTAATAAGAGTTTTTTATGATTTATAAACCTAACTCTGGGAAAGGGTAGTGTATTTTATCACTGTCCGTCTGAAAAAAAATTAGTGCATGTAGACTTACACGCGTGATGGCAGCATTTGTGTATCGCGCGACGCGTGTTGCATGCGTTCCTGATTTTCAGCCCTCCCCTCTCTCTTTATCCTTTTGTCCATCTGTTCGTTCGTTTTGGTAACGCAGTATAATTAATGTTAGGATTAATTTAGGTCATTACGCAGTACGTCTCAATGTTTTTCTTAGAAATGCAGCACACGTTTCATTGAAGAAGGCGGGTAATAATACAGTAAGCTTTTATATCAACGTGAAAGCGTTACAATTTGCAGACGAAGCAGAAAACAAGGGGGATTTCGAGTACATTCTTTGTGACAGCACTGTTATTTTCCCATTGCTCTTCTCTTTATTAATTTTATTTGTTAGGCTTTATATTTACCTAATAATTTATATATGTGGATTAGAATATTTCACGACACCATGGTCGGATAATATTTCTGCTGGAAACCCCAGACGAGAAAATATTAACCAAAGAGCATCTGCGACATCAGCAGTAGTTATGCTCTTTAGAGGAACAGCCTCCGGCCAACGTGTGCACACATCAACACACGTCAAAATAAATTGGTGTCCTCTAGCAGACTTTATCTTAAATGGACCAATTATGTCTATCGCCATTTTTTGAAATGGTCGAATGGGAATGTCTGCAGCCTGAATAGGTGCATCATGACGTGGACCTCTGGATTTAATCTCTTGACATACTTTACAAGATCGACAATAGATTCGTATGTCCTTATTCACAGCAGGCCAAAAGAAAGATTCAAGAACTCTAGCTTTAGTACGGGAAAAACCCATATGTCCAGCACACTGCGAATCATGCACATGCTGTAAGATTTTAACTCTCATATTTTTAGGCACTAGGATTTGAGAATGAATGGACTTAGCGGAGTCTTGTACCATACGTACAAGTACGCCATTCTTCATCGTAACCCAAGATTTACGATTTGTATCCTTATTCGGATCACCTTTTGTTGCCAGAGTAAAGAATTTCTTTAGAGTAGGATCATCTTCCTGCTGTTTTATAAAGGAATCATGGGAAATCTCCAAGGGATCATCTTGGATCTGCGCATCATTATCTTCAGAATGTGAAGATTGTGGCATATTAAGAGCTTGAGCCCTAGTGATTACTGCATTGGCAGATTGCATATTAACATTTTCCCAATTAGAAATTTGCTGTGGAGTGTATTCTTTCACTCCGTGAATGCGACCGATGATAAGATCAGCGATCGGATTCGGCAAGAGACATGCTTGCACCTCTCCTGTAAAGAAAGGCGTAGCAATATTGATAATGGCAGTGGAGTACTTCTCCAATGTGCCACCAAATGTTACACATTTGACTACATCGCCTGTAGCTCGAGAAGGATTTACGAGTGATTGCCTCACTCCGATGGTAGTGCACCCCGAATCGAAAAGAATTGATACTGGAGTACCATCTATTAAGCCTCTATTGAAAACAAGAGCACCCCTTCCATTATGTGCGATTGACGCAGGGAGAGCGGGAAGCGGGTGACCGCAGCTTAAAGTAGAAACTGTGGTTGGATCGAATAATGTTTTGCATTGCGAACACTCAGATGCTCTAGCAAAATCGAAAGCGGAATTTGCTACACTATTGGAGTCTTTTTTATCATTATTCTGATTACCGGTGTCGTGGAACTCCTGTTATGCAGAGTTAGCCTGGTAATAAGATTTACCATGTCTTTTGTGTTGTGATCTACCTCGGTTATAATTGTCTCTATAATTATTAACCCCTTTTATAACCCCTATTTGGGTTTGAATCATAATATTCATGATCATAATCATCACGCTCATTATACTGAGTATCCCTGTAATATTGGTTCTTTTCTCTCCATGAAGCACTTGGGTAGTTCCTATAGCTACTCCCCTTTCGAGAATGTCTAAAATTATGGGTACCCCTCGCGTGTCGAGGACTATCAGCCCGATTCCAATTCTTCGAAGAAGAACCCTGATTTGAGTGGTTATCTTGGTTTTGATTCCTATTTCTATTAACCTTTTTATCAAATTTATTTTTAGCTCCTTGGAATTTGTGTGAGTAATTCTGATTATATTCTGTTGCCGAAGCAACTGGCATACTCTCTTTGATGTTAGAGTTACTAAGAATCATGTCAGGGTGTGCCGTGGCATACTGGTCACAATATTCTTCCATTTGCTTTGATGTACTAGGTTTACGCTCATGTAAGAACTCTAGGAATGGTTTATTTACCGAAGACATGACCTTGTCTCTTAGCAATAAATCCGTAAGACCATCAAATGTTTTCTCTATTTTGGATGATTCAATCCATCGTGAGAGTGTAAGTCGTGCTTTTGAAATGAAATCTGAGAATTCTAAACCTACCTCAGGTCTCATTGTTTTAAACAAAAGACGATAACCTTCTTCTGACAGCTGATATCTCTTTATCAAAGCTGCCCTAATAGCATCATAATTATCCTTGTCGGCCTCTTCAACCAAAGATAACTTAGTCAGAGACTCCCCTTTTAAATTTTCAGACAACTGATGCACATACTGTGATTTGTCAACATTATGAGCTCGACAAGCACGTTCAAATCTATCAAGCCAGAATGTTATATCATCACTGGCAGAGTTGAACGCTGGCACCTTGACCTTATAATTAAAAGGTTTACCATTACCACCAGATGCCTGATTAATATTACTCATACTAGTCAATCTTAATTTCTCTAATTCAAACTCATGTTCTCTTATTGCTTTTCTCTCTTCAGCTTCTCTATCTAATCTTTTCTGTTCAGCTGCAGCAGCAGCTTCTAATTTTTTCTGTTCAGCTGCAGCAGCAGCTTCTAATTTTTTCTGTTCAGCTGCAACTTCTAATTTTTTCTGTTCAGCTGCAACTTCTAATTTTTTCTGTTCTGCATCAAATCTCCTTTCCTCCACTTGCATCTGCAATTTCTTTAGTTCAGCAGCAGTATCAGCTTCTTTTTCTAATCTTTTTTCTTCAGCCAGAGCTTTTCTCTCTTCAGCAGCAGCTTCTCTTTCTAATCTTTTCTCTTCAGCCAGAGTTTTTCTCTCTTCTGCAGCCAGCTAATGCTTTGTCATATTGAGCAACAGTCCATTGTTCTAAGTCTTTCCCAGTCTTATCAAGAGATTTTCCTTGTGCAATAAAGTAATCTAATGTAGACATCTTGTCTTCTTAAATCAGAAACCTGAAAAAGTAAATAAATTACCCTATTTCACTTTAATGTGAGACAAGTCTATACCATAGACTTAGTCTTAGTGAAAAACTTGTATGGTTATTTTGTTTATCATATAACCAATGATAACTTGAGTACCTGTGGAAAACAATAACTGTATATCTCAAATACTGTGGGAGACAAGCCTTACAAAGGTCTTGTATACCCTAATGTAATCAATGATCACTTGAATACCTGTGGAAAATAATATTTCCCTTTACCAATCACTTTGGGAGACAAGCCTTATAAAGGTCTTGTACATTTTGTTTTATAACAATAACAATCATAAAGTACTGATCTGTACTATAATATAAGTGTATTCCACTATACCTCATATGTCATATGTCAACTAAAGACATTACAAAGGACAAACAAGAAAAGACAATCTGAAAACATTTGCAGAGATCAAATTAAATTAAATAGGAGAAATGAAAAAAAATGATCACAGAATCCGTGATGATAACTGCAATAAGATAACAAGACAAATAACGCCACAGTGTATAAACATAAGGGTGTAAAGAAATCAAAAATAGAAAAGATTAGACCAACAAATGCAAACAAATCAAACAAAACTAAGGAACACAAAATTATTAACAAAAACAACGAAGAAAAGAACACCTCATCACAACTAACAGAAATAGCAGCAAATTGTTGCTAACAAATTTCCAATTAAGAAAATGTGTACCTATAGAATACTAGTACCAGACCAATGTCACTCGGCATACCTTGTACTAGTCACCAAGAACATAAACTAATTTAATAACAAGATAACAAATAACATAAATGCATATATAATATAATATATGTGTTGTGGATAGAATGTGTTGCAAAGTATGCTCAGATTTAATAAATTAGACTACCACTTTATTGAGTAATAGATTTGCTTTCTAACTATTACACTGTCCAATTTTTTTGAGCACATTAGAAGATCCACCGATGAAATTTGCACTTTATGTTCAACAATGCTCTTCTATTACAGCAGGATAAACAATCACTGGTTTAGAACACTGACTGTACTGTGCCAAATGTCAACAAGTGCTGTCCCAGATATTGCTACACTTGTCAGAACAGGTCAAGCTGACATTGATTGTATAGCTGTCCTATTGGTATTGATGTGGTCAAACAAATGTTCTTGTAACTGTAAAATGTGATTCTCAACACAAGACTGCGTAGGCTGGACCCAGGGATCTGGCTCACCACTGTAAAGTTTGGTTGCACACACTGTTACTGTAAAATGTCAGTCTGTAAAGAAGTATCAGTTGTATACTGTAAACCTTCTGTAAAGTGTGGTGTATTCTCTTTCTTCTGTAAAGCTCCACTATCAATCACTGTAGCATGTTGTTTGTGGTGCCACTACTGTATGTGTCCATGGTAGTGTACAGAGTTGTCGAGATCAGGCATGCTCCAGTCTACCCAGCTGTAAATGGGTAACTCACCCTAGTCCTAAGTTAGGGAAGGCAAAGGCAGCTGTAAACAGTAGTTTCCCTCTAAGGCTCCATGGGAAGCAGGCCCTAAACTTGGTCACTTCAACCGACGCAGGATGGTGTAGATATGGGTAGAAGTGTAGAGTGTGTTTACCGCAAATGGTGTACTGTTCGTGTTCTGACCAATCTAAACACTCATTCACTTGTGTCTACAAGGCACCAATGCAGACTGCTGGAATCTTTGTTTACACAGTTTATTTGGACGCTCACACTGGGACATAACGAGTAAATCATGGGTATGTTGACATATCAATTTGCAGGCATACATAGTAGATCCTATGTCATGGCACATTCATAAATAATAGGTAGTACATCAATGGCCGCATCCCCTATCTGACTAAGCGCGTCAGTGAAGGCGGATCGGTAAGTAACTAAAGTTGCTTTATATTCACAGTTTATCATATTGTGAAACCACGATAAGGGGTTTCTATCCAATTTGAGATCTCCTTGCCACTGTCCGAATAATAAGATACATGCCCCGTTCTTTAGACAGTGATCCAAAAAATGCGATGACAGGAATGTAACATGGCCGCCTACCTGAGTTGTCGCTCACTCGCTCACAGGAGGATATATATATATAAGCCAAAGTTAATTTGCAATACATATGCATAATTTCATAAAGTTCCTCCATACAGATCTACCGTAATCCAGTTACCTCACGTAGACATAATTACAGTATGGAGCCTGTCATCTCCGTCGATACAAATTTGACCCTAGCGTTGCGAAGCACAAAATTCCCGCTAGGCCTAACCGACCTGAGATCATCAAAACAGGGACTGGAATTACCTGGAGTCCGAATCATACATGGTACCGTACATTAGGAGAGTCTCTAACACAACTCTAGTAGAGACACAATCTCCTATAGAAGAAAAACTACTTCGTAAATCATTTTTACTGAAGAATATACCAGCCCTGGAAAAATGCGTACCCGCCATTGTCACGGTACATCGGAACTCATCACGACTAGACAAGACAACTCCTACTTCCGCTAGAGCGGTGTAACAAGAATATAGTCCTGCCTACCCATCCAAAATATACAATATAGGACTGATTCTACTTGTACTAATAATATGTAATACATATGAATTCAGGCCATAAACATAATAAGCAAATTAATCTATTTTCTGGCCCTAAGAAATAGGTACAGACAAGGGTGTCATATCCATGCGCTGAATTAATATCAAGAACGATTACTCCTATAATCAACAGGGTAAAACAATTATGGATTATCTAGCCTTCCCCATAGACAGCATTTTCATACACAAATGAATGAATGTCTATATCTTTTCCATATTAAATAGCCATATCGATTTTTGTAATATGTGCGTCAAAATATGCACGCAACACAAGTGCCAGGGATTAACTTCGTAAAGTGCAAGAGAAAATGACACCGACAATTGTATAAACAAATGTTAGTTACATGCATTGTTACACGGAATGATAACAAAACAAGACAGACACATGTACTATTAAACAGACAGGCGGACTGACGGACAGATAGGTAGGTGGATAGATAGATAGATAGATAGATAGATAGATAGATTTTTTTTTTTTTTTTTTTTTTTTTTCTTAACCAGCGGCACTTGGGTTTTCAGCCCTTCGGCCCAATGACATGTCATTGCGAGGCTGGGGAACCTGAGGACTTTCCTTCCAACCCGGTCAGGAGCTTCGCTCCTTCCCATCCACAGAGGGTTTATCACAGGAGCCGTTCAGGTTATTCAGTCAAATTTCCGGCCGTAAACATTTCTTCAAACGCCGCCACCCGGGTTTGAACCATGAACACCTGGTCGCCAGTACAACGCCGAAGCCATTACACCAGCGCGGCTAGATAGATAGATAGATAGATAGATAGATCGATAGATCGATAGATAGATAGATAGTTGGACGGATGGACAGACAGAGAGATAGATAGATAAATAGATAGATAGATAGATAGATAGATAGATAGATAGATAGATAGATAGATAGATAGATAGATAGATAAAAAAAGGTAAAGGATCCTGTTACACGCCCATTGAGGATTATTGGGAATATGGTGTTAGGCCCACATTTTCTCGACCATCGGCACACTAGGGGTGATGTGGTCATCACCTTCCCAGAGTTGCTCTGGTACCCTATTGGGGCTTGGTCGACCCAGGAGCGGTGTGCGGCCTAAAAAAATCCCACCTCATCTGGGGATTGAACCATGGACCACTGAGCTAGGAAGCCAGTGCACTAACCACTATGCTACCACGGCTCCCATAGATAGATAGATAGATAGATAGATAGATAGATAGATAGATAGATAGATAGGTAAATATGTATGTATCTAGGTATGAAGATAGGTAGGTAGGTAAATAGGTAGCCAGACCAGTGGGTAGATATATCCGGGAAGGGAATGAAATTGGTTTTTGGTAACAGGTAGATTTAATAGTACATCGGTCTACTAGCAAGTCGGACGGTAGGTTGGAAGATATGTAGGTAGACTGACTGATAGGTAGATAAACCAGGTAGATAAATATGTAGATGGCAAGACGGACAGAACAGATTAAATGAATGCGAGGGTTGTTTGTTGGATAGGATCAGAATCAATGGACGCATCTTCTTCTTTCTTTTCATTTTTCGCTCCATATGGAGCAGGAAGTTGCCTCTACAGATGCCCCATGCAGGACAACTGTATCCAACTGATGTGATCTTGCAGTGGCAGTTTCTGAAGGAACTTTTTCACATGTTGGGGTTGCCAGCCCATTGTTATTGTTATTGTTAATCAGAATCGACCTCACTCCACTCCGAGCAAACCCATCGGTACTCATTCTCTCTCAGCAAATGTTGAAGAGTATGAATGCTAATTGTACTTGTAGCACGCTAGTTGTACATACAGCGGATGCATCCTCTCTCAAGTCCATTTCTGCTAGCCCCACGTTTGATGCTAAACTCTAACAGTCTCAGCCTTGTTGATTCATCCATTGCAGTGCCATTATCCAGCAGGTGAACATTAATTGCCCTTAGTATCTCTCCCTTATCCATGTCCAGTGTCCCCACTGTGGGTGCTCTCGAGGCCAGTCTGTCAGCTTTCTCATTGCCACGTACCCCCGCATGACCAGGACAGTAGATCCACACCAGTTCTTGAAGACTTGAGGACTCTATTGATGTTTTCCATTCCTGTCGCAGCCATCCGTTCTGAACTTTCCGAAGCATGACTTGAGAGTATGCCAATATAACTGCCCTAGTTGGTAGAGTTTCAGACAGCCACCTCAGTGCTGTAGTAACTGCCTCTACCTCCATTCTCATGCTGGAGGTTGTTGTCATGTAGGCGCCACTCTGTTCAGCGACGATCCTGCGCTTTATTCTCGCAGAGAAGCGCCATCCTGATTTCTCACCACGCACTACATACTCATCAGTGTACACAATGGCGTCATCATCCCCCGCATGATCACTTATTAGCTGATTAATCTCCAGCTCTGCTTTTCCATTGCTCCAAGATCTGCACTCTCTGCCAAGGCTGTTTACATGTTTGCTGCCATCACTAAATATTCTCGGAAGGAAAAAAAACACGTTTATCAACTAAGTCTTTACACTTTTGATTTCTATCGCCGCAAAAAGTCTCAGCAGCAAAGGCCAAAAAACAAACAACAAAAACAGGAACAACAAAACGAACAAACATACACACAAATAAAAAAGTACGCGTATTTCTAACATTTTTACATGTTTAATGATGTCACGGGATTGTCTCCCCTGCTCAGCAGTAATGGTCAACAATGGCCAAACTTAGAGTATAATGATGAGGGTCTTCAAAGGTATCAACCTTCGTTGAAGATTGCTGCTGGCAGAGATATAAATAGAAAAATGATCCTTCTACTCCAGAGAGCCTCACAGGAATTTTAAGAAATCAAGCATTACAACTGAGATCATCTAAGCTGTCATAACATTTTTATCTCTTCCCCCTCCCCCCCCCACCCCACCCCTTTTTGTGAGGTAAAGAAATATGCTCGCATTGTCTAAGCCCCACCTGAAATGATTCAGTAAAATCTTGATTTAAAACAATATGAGTCACAAGCGTGCAGACATACAATTCACCCAATAGTGATTAATCCACCTACAGCTTTAAAGTTACAGATAAACAGGTTTAATAATCACTTAGAGTTTAACAAGATTTTCAGACTCCATTTCTTCATAAGGTCTTGCTACTTCCGTGGGTATTTATCTTATTTACAACTCACTACTTCATAGATTTATCACTGATACAATTTTTCAAGATGTTACTTTCCTGTAATTATTTATCACAACAAGGTCTGGGAGGTAGCGATTACGTAACTTTCCAAGCTCCAAAATCACATTTGTTATCTTACTGTCCGTGTCTTAATCTTTAACCAGATTGACATCTTCCGACATGTTTTGTGCGAACGGACAACGTATCTGATAATAACGTCTGTCCATTCATACTGGAACCTGTGAACAACATAGTTTTTGTATCTTCTCAGACAAAATGTCTGGGTTAACAATATGAATGTCGCTCAGTGTAGACTCTTACTCCGTCTGGAGCTAGCGATATGCAAAAGTCAATGTCCCAAGTTCGCTCTGTGCAAATAGGCAACAACGTTGTTTCAAAATTAGGTTACGCGTTCAGGTAAAATTAAGGAGTGACGAATGGAACAAAATATGATTTTAAAAAAACCTTGAACGATGCAAGTGTAAACAATAAACAAGGGAAGAATTTAACACATAAAAGGAGTGGAAAATTAATGCAGCCGGAGTGGAAAGAAGACCAAAAAATAAAAAGAGAATGAATGTAATCCGTGACTAATGATTACGCCAAAGATTTTCAGTAGTGAACAAATAAAAACTTAACAACTAAACGAATTTCTAGCCGTTTGCATGCTTGATAGCTACTTTAAATATTCTCAGAAGTAAAGAAGAAGAAAAAACTCACTAACAAAGCTATTTCTAAGCGATTACATGTTTGATGGCTGCTCAGCAGATTCTCAGAAATCAAGAGAAGAAACAGATCAACAGCTAAGCGTATTTCTAGATGTTTACTGATTTGATGGTTATGCCAAAGATTCTCAAAGTGAAGAAACAAACGAAAAGCTTAACAAGTAAGCACTTTTCCAGCTTTTAATAAATTTTGATGGCTATTCCAAAGATTCTAAAAAGCTGAGAAAAACTCATCAAGTAAACGTTTTCCTAGCCTTTCACACGTTTGATAGCTGTGCAAAAGATTCACAGAAGCGAAGATAACAATACCCAACAAAGCTAAGCATAATTCTAAACTTTTACCTCGTTAATGATTGTGACGAAATCAGTCGTGCTTTTTTATAACTCCCATTCACTCCGGCAATAACTCTTCATTTCTTGATTTTTCTCATTCATCATCCTATTATTTGGCATATTTATTGCCCTTACATTCTTTTGCTGTGACCACTCCTCAGAATTATTTACGTCCCGCTAGGTGAACTGTGGTATTATCGTAACAATACCCGGTCATTATCTGTGGTCATCGGAAATATACGTTTATCTCTTTGAGTCGCCTAGCAGACCTTTGATAATAGACGACCTCGTTGGACAGCCATATTGTTTGTCTGAGCGGCCGGTGACTCTTTTGTTTGACTGTCTGAAGAAGGCACAAACACACAGATGATAATGAGATAATAGTTTCACGGGCCCATCCCTGTGTGTCACTATCGACAATAATCTGTCTAGGTAGACATCTTGGCGGAAGACATTACGCCAGGCAAACATGGTCACATGTTGTTTGTGAGAGTCATATTGTAAAGAGGTCACACGTTGGAAAATTCAATGTAATATTTTAAACACGTGGGGGATTTTTTTAATTGAACACCCCGACCCACATAGTCTAAAGAGATTCCATTAGTTTGAAGTGAGCGCCGGTATATACATTCAATTTCTTTGGAATACTTGGCGGAAAGACCATCTGTAATTTGAACTGGAAACTGGAAATATAATCTAGCGAAATCAGAGACACAGAACAGAGAGACTGCAGCGCACGTCATATGAGCGACTCTCAGCAGCCAGTGAGACATCAGACTTAGAATTCTTATGTATTATAAGTGACAGATCGAAGTATTTGGGAAACTTAAAACCTTAAAAGTAAGCCCACCTTTATAAATACAGAGACTGAAAAACTTAAGGGACCAGGACTTAAAATACAAAGACTGGAAACATAGTAATTGGATCACCCGTCATAAGAGAAACTTTCCCAGACCAAGTGTTTCGCAGATTAATCTGTCATAAAAGGGATTCAAAATTTCCAGACAAACGTGATTCGAGAGCATATAACCTTAATTGCTCGTGTCCATTCTACTCTGCCCGAGGAGATTGTGTATTCCCAAAACTTTGGGGTAAGTGTAAACCTTTATTTTACAAATGTAAATTTGACATGTTTTGCTAAGTGGTTATATATGAAGCGGGCAACTTCAACATATGAAACTAGTATATTCACCACTACAGCAAGCACTGTTGATTTATTCTAGCTAGTCGCGCGGAAAACTGACAGCAGAGGTGACCCCAGACTTCGAATGGAGCAGTGATGACTGATGATTACATCATATGTGCCTAAAGTGTATAATATTTTGTGAGATATATGCATTTTGTTAATTGTAACTCAGGCAACTCATTCACGCTGTCCAAACACAATTTCCCAGTTAATACCCAGAGGAATATGGTGAATTTTGTTAATCTTCCCTGAGCTACACTGTGTACTCGGGAATTTAATTCTTCTGAGAGATCAACATTTGATGGATGGACAACGAGAAAAGTGCGCCTGTTAATTGGCAGCCCACAAATGTACTTAGCAGAGGCATTTGTTTCCTATTGTTCCAAAAGTTCGTGGCTACAAGCCATCAGACGATTTGAGGTACTAACGCCGCTAGTGTGAGGAAAGAGCATAACCACTAACAAGAAGACTTGGCTAAAGTTTGTTGATGACATGGGACAGGAAGACTTGGCTAAAGTTTGTTGATGGCACGGGACAGGAAGACTTGGCTAAAGTTTGTTGATGGCATGGGATAGGAAGACTTGGCTAAAGTTTGTTGATGGCACAGGACAGGAAGACTTGGCTAAAGTTTGTTGATGGCACGGGACAGGAAGATTTGGCTAACGTTTGTTGATGGTATGGGACAGGAAGACTTGGCTAAAGTTTGTTGATGACATGGGACAGGAAGACTTGGCTAAAGTTTGTTGACGGCACGGGACAGGAAGACTTGGCTAAAGTTTGTTGGTGACATGGGACATGAAGACTTGGCTAAAGTTTGTTGATGACACGGGACAGGAAGACTTGGCTAAAGTTTGTTGATGGCACGGGACAGGAAGACTTGGCTAAAGTTTGTTGATGGCACGGGACAGTAAGACTTGGCTAAAGTTTGTTGATGGCACGGGACCGGAAGACTTGGCTAAAGTTTGTTGATGGCATGGGACAGGAAGACTTGGCTAAAGTTTGTTGATGGCACGGGACAGGAAGACTTGGCTAAAGTTTGTTGACGGTACAGGTCAGGAAGACTTGGCTAAAGTTTGTTGATGGCATGCGACAGGAAGACTTGGTTAAAGTTTGTTGATGGCATGGGACACGAAGACTTGGCTAAAGTTTGTTGATGGCATGGGACAGGAAGACTTGGCTAAAGTTTGTTGATGGCATGGGACAAGAAGACTTGGCTAAAGTTTGTTGAAAGCACGGGACAGGAAGACTTGTCTAAAGTTTGTTGAAGGCACGGGACAGGAAGACTTGGCTAAAGTTTGTTGATGGCATGGGACAGGAAGACTTGGCTAAAGTTTGTTGATGGCATGGGACAGGAAGACTTGGCTAAAGTTTGTTGATGGCACGGGACAGGAAGACTTGGCAAAAGTTTGTTGATGGCACGGGACAGGAAGACTTGGCTAAAGTTTGTTGATGGCATGGGACAGGAAGACTTGGCTAAAGTTTGTTGATGGCACGGGACAGGAAGACTTGGCAAAAGTTTGTTGATGGCATGGGACAGGAAGACTTGGCTAAAGTTTGTTGATGACACGGGACAGGAAGACTTGGCTAAAGTTTGTTGATGGCACGGGACAGGAAAACTTGGCAAACGTTTGTTAATGGCATGGGACAGGAAGACTTGGCTCAAGTTTGTTGATGGCATGGGACAGGAAGACTTGGCTAACGTTTGTTGATGACACGGGACAGGAAGACTTGGCTAAAGTTTGTTGATGGCATGGGACAGGACAGACTTGGCTAAAGTTTGTTGAAGGCACAGAATAGGAAAACTTGGCTAAAGTTTGTTGATGGCACGGGACAAGAAGACTTGGCTAAAGTTTGTTGAAGGCACGGGACAGGAAGACTTGTCTAAAGTTTGTTGAAGGCACGGGACAAGAAGACTTGGCTAAAGTTTGTTGATGGCACGGGATTGGAAGACTTGGCTAAAGTTTGTTGATGGCATGGGACAGGAAGACTTGGCTAAAGTTTGTTGATGGCATGGGACAGGAAGACTTGGCAAAAATTTGTTGATGGCATGGGACAGGAAGACTTGGCTAAAGTTTGTTGATGGCATGGGACAAGAAGACTTGGCTAAAGATTGTTGATGACACGGGACAGGAAGACTTGTCTAAAGTTTGTTGAAGGTACGGGAAGGGAAGACTTGGCAAACGTTTGTTAATGGCATGGGACAGGAAGACTTGGCTCAAGTTTGTTGATGGCATGGGACAGGAAGACTTGGCTAACGTTTGTTGATGACACGGGACAGGAAGACTTGGCTAAAGTTTGTTGATGGCATGGGACAGGACAGACTTGGCTAAAGTTTGTTGAAGGCACAGAATAGGAAAACTTGGCTAAAGTTTGTTGATGGCACGGGACAAGAAGACTTGGCTAAAGTTTGTTGAAGGCACGGGACAGGAAGACTTGTCTAAAGTTTGTTGAAGGCACGGGACAAGAAGACTTGGCTAAAGTTTGTTGATGGCACAGGATTGGAAGACTTGGCTAAAGTTTGTTGATGACACGGGACAGGAAGACTTGGCTAAAGTTTGTTGATGGCATGGGACAGGAACACTTGGCTAAAGTTTGTTGATGACACGGGACAGGAAGACTTGGCTAAAGTTTGTTGATGGCATGGGACAGGACAGTGTGGTAAAGTGGGATGTTATAAATATTTATAGGGGACTTAGTGTACTGACTGAGATCAGCTGTGAAGGTATCTATATCTAATGAGAGTAGTGTATTATAGATAACCTTACTTACTGCCACATATGTATACCTCAGTCAGAATTATTCTGGAATAGTGTGATGACTACGTTATATGTCTAGGGTATGTGTATGATGAAGGGTAAGTCATAACAACAACAGACAGATAAACAATTTAATTTATTCCACCACACTTGACAACACTGTGACACTCACATACATAAAACACTCTAAGAGGATATCTTAAAGGAGTCACTGATAACTTTTCAAATAACAATATGTATTCAGTGCTGTCATGAATGTATATGTGTCCTGATTCAAATACAAAGGGAACCAGGAATCACAATCAATTTTAATTACAAGTTATATGTACAGAATTTATTAATATGATTCATGTAGTGACATATATTATTAATGGTATCCTATGTGTGTCAGTTGTGTAGTGGTAATATGAGGTAATACTGGTTGCTATATGGACCAAGGAGTATGCTGTCCACCTCTGGCTTCAGCAAAGCTCTGACCAGGTGCTGCTCAATAACTTTAAGACCACGGTCCCTGAAACAAGAAGGTTGTACCTTCTACGTCAGAACTAATTTATACTCTATTTTTACACTGAGCACAATACATCACAAACATTGAGTTCAGAGCGTTAGGCCAACTGTCAGCTTCATCTGAAATACTTTATACCAGTATTTCCCTCCCTAATGGTTACTACGCCTCTGCAATTCCAGCATTATTTCTTTCTAGTTAATAATCTAGGTGTCAGTGTACTGTTTGGCCATTCCATGCAGTTTTACTTTCCTCCGACACCTTCTGTTCAGGCTGGAGCACTATAGGCTTTACATCATGTTCGCTACTGACCCACACATATATACAGACATAATTTATCAATTTACATTCAATTTTCATTTAAAAATATTGAATATTTCAAGCTTACCACAATTCATGGAAATAATAAACAGTTTCGTTGACTGGCAATGAATATAGCACAACTCCGATCTGCCGATGTCCCAGGCTTTATTTTATAAAAAATATACACTGGTGCTCAACGCACTGCTTCTTAGTAGGTTTATTACAAGATGTGGCAATGAACAGACGCTCTGAATTGAGTATATTCGCAGCTCTACCCAATCAAACCATGTCTACACATCTTTTCAAAAAAACTACTCCTTTTCACGTTTCCCCTGACAACACAAGACAGTATTTATAGCTCGACCAATCGTGTTTAGTCTTACATTTGTTGCGCTCCAATCAAATAGGAGTTAACATGGTAGGCTATTTCCGTAACGTAATGTTTTTTCAATAAATTAATATGAAACAAATATAAAGGTATGTTATCAGGCACTCGCAGGAAATAAAGAAGTAGAACACCAGACAACAGAAAAACAACAGACATGAGTGGCTTACCCAGGATTTGAACACTGGACCTTCCGTGCGACAACCCCGCCTAGCCATGCAAGCGAATCACACTATCCGCTCTGCCATCTACGCATCATCAAAAAAAATGATGTTTCAATGGCAGGTCAATAGTGCGAACCACAATACACGACACCAGAAGTCCTCCATGGGCAGTTCAGCCTATTAATGACGCAATCACTTCTGTTGTATTTCTATCAAGCAGTATAGGCCGAATCCAACAAGACCCTTAGGACCTTAATACTGTGTCCAGTAAATGATAGTAGACTAGAACAGTGAAACAGGATAGTGGGTAGGTTTGGTATTGTACAAACATTTATTACAAATAAGGGAGGGAAACCTGAGGCCTGTAAAACAGTAAATTAATATGAAACAAATATAAAGGTATGTTATCAGGCACTCGCAGGAAATAAAGAAGTAGAACACCAGACAACAGAAAAACAACAGACATGAGTGGCTTACCCAGGATTTGAACACTGGACCTTCCGTGCGACAACCCCGCCTAGCCATGCAAGCGAATCACACTATCCGCTCTGCCATCTACGCATCATCAAAAAAATGATGTTTCAATGGCAGGTCAATAGTGCGAACCACAATACACGACACCAGAAGTCCTCCATGGGCAGTTCAGCCTATTAATGACGCAATCACTTCTGTTGTATTTCTATCAAGCAGTATAGGCCGAATCCAACAAGACCCTTAGGACCTTAATACTGTGTCCAGTAAATGATAGTAGACTAGAACAGTGAGAACAGGATAGTGGGTAGGTTTGGTATTGTACAAACATTTATTACAAATAAGGGAGGGAACCTGAGGCCTGTAAACAGTAAATTAATATGAAACAAATATAAAGGTATGTTATCAGGCACTCGCAGGAAATAAAGAAGTAGAACACCAGACAACAGAAAAACAACAGACATGAGTGGCTTACCCAGGATTTGAACACTGGACCTTCCGTGCGACAACCCCGCCTAGCCATGCAAGCGAATCACACTATCCGCTCTGCCATCTACGCATCATCAAAAATGATGTTCAATGGCAGGTCAATAGTGCGAACCACAATACACGACACCAGAAGTCCTCCATGGGCAGTTCAGCCTATTAATGACGCAATCACTTCTGTTGTATTTCTATCAAGCAGTATAGGCCGAATCCAACAAGACCCTTAGGACCTTAATACTGTGTCCAGTAAATGATAGTAGACTAGAACAGTGAGAACAGGATAGTGGGTAGGTTTGGTATTGTACAAACATTTATTACAAATAAGGGAGGGAAACCTGAGGCCTGTAAACAGTAAATTAATATGAAACAAATATAAAGGTATGTTATCAGGCACTCGCAGGAAATAAAGAAGTAGAACACCAGACAACAGAAAAACAACAGACATGAGTGGCTTACCCAGGATTTGAACACTGGACCTTCCGTGCGACACCCCCGCCTAGCCATGCAAGCGAATCACACTATCCGCTCTGCCATCTACGCATCATCAAAAAAATGATGTTTCAATGGCAGGTCAATAGTGCGAACCACAATACACGACACCAGAAGTCCTCCATGGGCAGTTCAGCCTATTAATGACGCAATCACTTCTGTTGTATTTCTATCAAGCAGTATAGGCCGAATCCAACAAGACCCTTAGGACCTTAATACTGTGTCCAGTAAATGATAGTAGACTAGAACAGTGAGAACAGGATAGTGGGTAGGTTTGGTATTGTACAAACATTTATTACAAATAAGGGAGGGAAACGTGAGGCCTGTAAACAGTAAATTAATATGAAACAAATATAAAGGTATGTTATCAGGCACTCGCAGGAAATAAAGAAGTAGAACACCAGACAACAGAAAAACAACAGACATGAGTGGCTTACCCAGGATTTGAACACTGGACCTTCCGTGCGACAACCCCGCCTAGCCATGCAAGCGAATCACACTATCCGCTCTGCCATCTACGCATCATCAAAAAAATGATGTTTCAATGGCAGGTCAATAGTGCGAACCACAATACACGACACCAGAAGTCCTCTATGGGCAGTTCAGCCTATTAATGACGCAATCACTTCTGTTGTATTTCTATCAAGCAGTATAGGCCGAATCCAACAAGACCCTTAGGACCTTAATACTGTGTCCAGTAAATGATAGTAGACTAGAACAGTGAGAACAGGATAGTGGGTAGGTTTGGTATTGTACAAACATTTATTACAAATAAGGGAGGGAAACCTGACGCCTGTAAACAGTAAATT
Organism: Oreohelix idahoensis; assembly: GCA_024509875.1. Classification (NCBI taxonomy): domain Eukaryota; kingdom Metazoa; phylum Mollusca; class Gastropoda; order Stylommatophora; family Oreohelicidae; genus Oreohelix; species Oreohelix idahoensis. The sequence continues at coordinate 103,045 of JAMPIV010015721.1, read as the reverse complement.
AATATGAAACAAATATAAAGGTATGTTATCAGGCACTCGCAGGAAATAAAGAAGTAGAACACCAGACAACAGAAAAACAACAGACATGAGTGGCTTACCCAGGATTTGAACACTGGACCTTCCGTGCGACAACCCCGCCTAGTCATGCAAGCGAATCACACTATCCGCTCTGCCATCTACGCATCATCAAAAATGATGTTTCATGGCAGGTCAATAGTGCGAACCACAATACACGACACCAGAAGTCCTCCATGGGCAGTTCAGCCTATTAATGACGCAATCACTTCTGTTGTATTTCTATCAAGCAGTATAGGCCGAATCCAACAAGACCCTTAGGACCTTAATACTGTGTCCAGTAAATGATAGTAGACTAGAACAGTGAGAACAGGATAGTGGGTAGTTTGGTATTGTACAAACATTTATTACAAATAAGGGAGGGAAACCTGAGGCCTGTAAACAGTAAATTAATATGAAACAAATATAAAGGTATGTTATCAGGCACTACTCAGGAAATAAAGAAGTAGAACACCAGACAACAGGAAAACCACAGACATGAGTGGCTTACCCAGGATTTGAACACTGGACCTTCCGTGCGACAACCCCGCCTAGCCATGCAAGCGAATCACACTATCCGCTCTGCCATCACGCATCATCAAAAAATGATGTTTCAATGGCAGGTCAATAGTGCGAACCACAATACACGACACCAGAAGTCCTCCATGGGCAGTTCAGCCTATTAATGACGCAATCACTTCTGTTGTATTTCTATCAAGCAGTATAGGCCGAATCCAACAAGACCCTTAGGACCTTAATACTGTGTCCAGTAAATGATAGTAGACTAGAACAGTGAGAACAGGATAGTGGGTAGGTTTGGTATTGTACAAACATTTATACAAATAAGGGAGGGAAACCTGAGGCCTGTAAACAGTAAATTAATATGAAACAAATATAAAGGTATGTTATCAGGCACTCGCAGGAAATAAAGAAGTAGAACACCAGACAACAGAAAAACAACAGACATGAGTGGCTTACCCAGGATTTGAACACTGGACCTTCCGTGCGACAACCCCGCCTAGCCATGCAAGCGAATCACACTATCCGCTCTGCCATCTACGCATCATCAAAAAAATGATGTTTCAATGGCAGGTCAATAGTGCGAACCACAATACACGACACCAGAAGTCCTCCATGGGCAGTTCAGCCTATTAATGACGCAATCACTTCTGTTGTATTTCTATCAAGCAGTATAGGCCGAATCCAACAAGACCCTTAGGACCTTAATACTTTGTCCAGTAAATGATAGTAGACTAGAACAGTGAGAACAGGATAGTGGGTAGGTTTGGTATTGTACAAACATTTATTACAAATAAGGGAGGGAAACCTGAGGCCTGTAAACAGTAAATTAATATGAAACAAATATAAAGGTATGTTATCAGGCACTCGCAGGAAATAAAGAAGTAGAACACCAGACAACAGAAAAACAACAGACATGAGTGGCTTACCCAGGATTTGAACACTGGACCTTCCGTGCGACAACCCCGCCTAGCCATGCAAGCGAATCACACTATCCGCTTGATAGAAATACAACAGAAGTGATTGTAATGTTTTTTCAAACACGTTATAAAAAAATTTTATGAGCAGAAATGATTTCATGCTGTCAGGCACCCCCACTATTTTATTTTGGCCATAACTTGGTAATTCCTAGACTATTTGCGTAACGTTTTACATATTCTTTGTCAGCAAACCCTAAGGAACCCAAATATACGAATTTAATGGAGCCAATATGCATTTTCTTCTAGGATAGTCGTGCTGTTACTATCTTCTCACTTCCAAACTTGAGGGTGTCTGGGTACTGTCATGTTTTCAAACGTAAACCGGTATAATGTCATAATTCCCAATAAGCGTTTTTCAGGATTTTAAAACCTAACTCTGGTATGGGTAGTGAATTTTATCACTGTCGATTTGAAATAAAGTTAGTGCATGTGGCCTTACACGCGTGATGGCAGCAATTGTGTATCGCGCGACGCGTGTTTAGTGTTGCACGTGTCCCTGCTTTCTGCCTCTCCCTTCTCTCTATCCTTTAGTCCATCTGTCTTTTAGTTACGCCGTGTATAAAATGGAATGAATGAAATATTAAATTTAGGTCATTGATCAGCTTGCGTATCTCAAGGTTTTTCCAAGAAATACAGTACACCTTTCGTTGAAGAAAGCGGGTAATAATACATTAGGCTTTTACTATCAACGTGAAAGCGTTACAATTTGCAGACGAAGTAGAAAACAAGGGGGATTTCGAGTACAGTCATTGTGACAGCACTGTTCTTTACCATTCTTCTTTCCTTTTATTAAATTTATTTGTTAGGCTTTGCACTTACGTTTTAATTTATATATGGGGATTAGAATAATTCACGACAGACAGACTTGGCTAAAGTTTGTTAAAGGCACAGAACAGGAAGACTTGGCTAAAGTTTGTTGATGGCACGAGACAAGAAGACTTGGCTAAAGTTTGTTGAAGGCATGGGACAGGAAGACTTGGCTAAAGTTTGTTGATGGCACGGGACAGGAAGACTTGGCTAAAGTTTGTTGATGACACGGGACAGGAAGACTTGACTAAAGTTTGTTGATGGCACGGGACAAGAACACTTGGCTAAAGTTTGTTGATGTCACGGGACAGGAAAACTTGGCAAAAGTTTGTTGATGGCATGGGACAGGAAGACTTGGCTAAAGTTTGTTGATGGCATGGGACAGGAAGACTTGGCTAAAGTTTGTTGATGGCACGGGACAGGAAGACTTGGCTAAAGTTTGTTGATGGCACGGGACAGGAAGACTTGGCTAAAGTTTGTTGATGACACGGGACAGGAAGACTTGACTAAAGTTTGTTGATGGCACGGGACAAGAACACTTGGCTAAAGTTTGTTGATGTCACGGGACAGGAAAACTTGGCAAACGTTTGTTGATGGCATGGGACAGGAAGACTTGGCTAAAGTTTGTTGATGGCATGGACAGGAAGACTTGGCTAAAGTTTGTTGATGGCACGGGACAGGAAGACCCTGCTAAAGTTTGTTGATGACACGGGACAGGAAGACTTGGCTAAAGTTTGTTGATGACAGGACATACTTGGCTAAAGTTTGTTTAAGGCACGGAACAGGAAGACTTGGCTAAAGTTTGTTGATGGCACGGGACAAGAAGACTTGGCTAAAGTTTGTAAGGCACGGGACAGGAAGACTTGTCTAAAGTTTGTTGAAGGCACAGGACAGGAAGACTTGGCTAAAGTTTGTTGATGGCACGGGATAGGAAGACTTGGCTAAAGTTTGTTGATGGCACGGGACAGGAAGACTTGGCTAAAGTTTGTTGATGACACGGGACAGGAAGACTTGGCTAAATTTTGTTGATGGCACGGGACAGGAACACTTGGCTAAAGTTTGTTGATGGCACGGGACAGGAAAACTTGGCAAAAGTTTGTTGATGGCATGGGACAGGAAGACTTGGCTAAAGTTTGTTGATGGCACGGGACAGGAAGACTTGGCTAAAGTTTGTTGATGGCATGGGACAGGAAGACTTGGCTAAAGTTTGTTGATGACACGGGACAGGAAGACTTGGCTAACGTTTGTTGATGACACGGGACAGGACAGACTTGGCTAAAGTTTGTTGATGGCACGGGACAGGAAAACTTGGCTAAAGTTTGTTGATGGCACGGGACAAGAAGACTTGGCTAAAGTTTGTTGAAGGCACGGGACAGGAAGACTAGTCTAAAGTTCGTTAAAGGCACAGGACTGGAAGACTTGGCTAAAGTTTGTTGATAACACGGGATAGGAAGACTTGGCTAAAGTTTGTTGATGGCATGGGACAGGAAGACTTGGCTAAAGTTTGTTGATGGCACGGGACCGGAAGACTTGGCTAAAGTTTGTTGATGGCACGGGACAGGAAGACTTGGCTAAAGTTTGTTGATGGCACGGGACAGGAAGACTTGACTAAAGTTTGTTGATGGCATGGGACAGGAAGACTTGGCTAAAGTTTGTTGATGACACGGGACAGGACAGACTTGGCTAAAATGTGTTGATGACACGGGACAGGAAGACTTGGCTAAAGTTTGTTGATGGCACGGGACAGGAAGACTTGGCTAAAGTTTGTTGATGGCACGGGACAGGAAGACTTGGCAAAAGTTTGTTGATGGCACGGGACAGGAAGACTTGGCTAAAGTTTGTTGATGACACGGGACAGGAAGACTTGGCTAAAGTTTGTTGATGGCACGGGACAGGACAGACGTGGCTAAAGTTTGTTGATGACATGGGACAGGAAGACGTGATTAAAGTTTGTTGATGTCACGGGACAGGAAGACTTGGCTAAAGTTTGTTGATGACACGGGACAGGAAGACTTGGCTAAAGTTTGTTGATGACAGGACAGACTTGGCTAAAATTTGTTGAAGGCACGGAACAGGAAGACTTGGCTAAAGTTTGTTGATGGCACGGGACAAGAAGACTTGGCTAAAGTTTGTTGAAGGCACGGGACAGGAAGACTTGTCTAAAGTTTGTTGAAGGCACAGGACAGGAAGACTTGGCTAAAGTTTGTTTATGGCACGGTATAGGAAGACTTGGCTAAAGTTTGTTGATGGCACGGGACAGGAAGACTTGGCTAAAGTTTGTTGATGGCATGGGACAGGAAGACTTGGCTAAAGTTTGTTGATGGCACGGGACAGGAACACTTGGCTAAAGTTTGTTGATGGCACGGGACAGGAAAACTTGGCAAACGTTTGTTGATGGCATGGAACAGGAAGACTTGGCTAAAGTTTGTTGATGGCATGGGACAGGAAGACTTGGCTAAAGTTTGTTGATGGCACGGGACAGGAAGACTTGGCTAAAGTTTGTTGATGGCATGGGACAGGAACACTTGGCTAACGTTTGTTGATGACACGGGACAGGAAGACTTGGCTAAAGTTTGTTGATGGCATGGGACAGGACAGACTTGGCTAAAGTTTGTTGAAGGCACGGAACAGGAAGACTTGGCTAAAGTTTGTTGATGGCTTGGGACAAGAAGACTTGGCTAAAGTTTGTTGAAGGCACGGGACAGGAAGACTTGTCTAAAGTTTGTTGAAGGCACGGGACAGGAAGACTTGGCTAAAGTTTGTTGATGGCACTGGATAGGAAGACTTGGCTAAAGTTTGTTGATGGCATGGGACAGGAAGACTTGGCTAAAGTTTGTTGATGGCACGGGAAAGGAAGACTTGGCTAAAGTTTGTTGATGGCACGGGACAGGAAGACTTGGCTAAAGTTTGTTGATGGCAAGGGACAGGACAGACTTGGCTAAAGTTTGTTGATGGCACGGGACAGGAAGACTTGGCTAAAGTTTGTTGATGGCATGGGACAGGAAGACTTGGGTAAAGTTTGTTGATGACACGGGACAGGAAGACTTGGCAAAAGTTTGTTGATGGCACGGGACAGGAACACTTGGCTATAGTTTGTTGATGACACTGGACAGGAAGACTTGGCTAAAGTTTGTTGATGGCATGGGACAGGAAGACTTGGGTAAAGTTTGTTGATGACACGGGACAGGAAGACTTGGCTAAAGTTTGTTGATGGCACGGGACAGGAACACTTGGCTATAGTTTGTTGATGACACTGGACAGGAAGACTTGGCTAAAGTTTGTTGATGGCACGGGACAGGACAGACGTGGCTAAAGTTTGTTGATGACATGGGACAGGAAGACTTGGCTAAAGTTTGTTGATGGCTTATGCTCCTTGGGGAGCTGAAGGGAGATAATGAATAATGAATGAAGACATTAAAAAAAAACACAACACACACAACAATAGCAGTGTTGTCTGCTTTCATTTTGGAAATTTAAAAACAGTTTTTCTCTGTACAAAAAGTAATTTAACACCCCCCCCCCCCCCCAATTTCCGGAATGCTATGGCCGCTCAAAGTGAGAATCTAGATTTTCATAAAATATGTAAAATATATATATAATGAGTTTTTTTAAAGTTGACTGTCCTTGTTCAGACTAAACAAATAAAGGCTATGTTACAGATTGTAATTTTCACTCGAAATAGACAAACGATGATGTAAATGTTTTTGTTATCAGAGGGGTATATTTTGGCCCAGGGGGGTCTAATCTGGCCTAGGCCAGATTATACCCTGGGTATAAAGTCTCCTAGGCCAGATTATACTCAAGGTTTAAAGTGGCCTAGGTCAAATAAACCCCAGGTATAATCTGTATGGGGGGTATACTTTGGCCTGTTACACCAGGATCACAACCTGCTAGTCACGCTTCAGTCTACCCAGCTGTAAATGGGTACCTGATTCTGCTTTTGAGTTAGGGAAGGCAAAGGCAGTCAGGCAGGCAAATGGACACCCCACTTGGTAATGTTCGCCTTTAGCCCCACCGATGTCCTATTGTATTTTTTCGTTTACTTTGTACATCGACTTTAAGCAAACATTCGTACGATATCCATATCGACTTTTTAATCGAGATTTAAAGCGGGAAACGCTATGAATTTTGCGTTTCTGTCGCTGCAGCATACTTGTTTGTGCCGCGTACTTGTTATATATATATATATATATATATATATATATATATATATATATATATATATATATATATATATATATATATATATATATATATATATATATATGAGCGTCCGATTGACAAAGTTGTTACAGCGCTGGTCTCTCGTGGCTAAGGTGATGGGTTCGATTCATGGTATTATCGCGCTCCAGTCTACCCAGCTGTAAATGGATACCTGACTTTGCTCTTGAGTTAGGGAAGTAAAAGTATCGAGGAAGGGAACTGGTCACCCCACGTCTCGATGCTGGACCTGGTATTGTGAAGTCTCTAACACTTCATTCTCCTACGGCAGTATCTGCTATGGGACTATCTTTACCTTGTTATATATATGGGCTCTTTAATAATTATAATCACAGTGTTTTATACATTGATTATAATTATTACAGAGAGTCAGAGGTAAACCAAAAAAAAAAAAAAAAAAAAACACACACACAGACAAGATAACTAGATACAGAACTGAAAAAGAAGAGGAATTCGTGGAAAGACCTCGCGCGAAAGGGATCTGACAGGAGGATTTGGCATGTGTTTGTTGAAGGCCTATGCTCCTTGGGGAGCTAACAGGTATCTTAAAATATTTCTGTATGTTTTAAAGTCAATACATGTCATTATCTTACAAACAAATTAATTATATTTATTTATTTATTGTGTAACGTTGTGATTATAATTATTGACTGTCGTGACCACCGGAGGAACATCATTTATGCTATTGGTATTTCGTACGAATGTTTCCTTATTTGTAAACTCCGATTCCAAATACAAAGTAAACGAAAAGTTACAATAGGACATCGGTGGGGCTAAAGGTGAACATTACCCTCCTCTTTTTATTAAAAACAATCTGAAAAAAATGTCCTTTAAAAATAATAATATGGTCACCAGGGCCGTAGATAGGACTTAATAAGGGGGGTTAATAAAAAAAAATAATTATAATGCTTGACACCCCCCCCCCCCACCTACGGCCTTGTTGGTCACTCTACATTAACATTACACCCATATTGTTTGGTGGGTTAAATAAATTCTGTTGCGTCACCTGCCGATTCTTCGACCTGACCCTGTGACCCGTGAAGTATTCTGTGATGCCACTTTAGTAGCACTTCGTAGGGAGAAGAATTTCAGGGACATCCTTGTTCACAGCCATTCATTTTGGCACTAAAGCATGTCAGCGTTCAAGGTGTCGTTCTTGCCATTATGTTGCAACCTGATTCCACTGTATGCAAACTGTATTTTTACTTACTTATTTAGCGTTACATTTTTCTAATTTTACCTGAGTTCTTTCTTTCTGCCTTTCCGTGTCACTCATCTTACTTTTTTTTGTTCGTCTATTTTTCCTCCCACGTATTTTGCAATGTCATTTGTCTTTTTTTCTTAGCCTACGTGTATTTTTAATTTAAAATATTATAAACAAACTATTTATTATTTTTCAATTATCTCTTATAATATTTTTGGTATGTATTTATTTACTATTAGCCTATAGAGTATTTTCAGCATTAATATCCAATTCTCCCATATGTCCATTTTAGCCCACATATCATTATTACTACCAATATTATTAATCATATGTTTTCTACATCCATAATAAATCTTAAAAAATAGTTTATTGCTAATTTATATTGTTGTTTCTAAATCCATTTTGGTAATTTCCTATCTTTCGTACCTTTTTGCTCCGCAGTGAATATGTATAGTCAAGTGTTGTTTCGTAGCGCTTAGGGTTAGGATTAGGGTTAGAATTAGGGTTAGGATTAGGGTAAGGATTAGGGCTTGTGTTAGGGTTAGTGTTAACCATAATACTAAGCCTAATTCTAATCCTAAGCGCTACGAAACTACACCTAACTACATATATTCACTGCGGAGCAAAAAGGTACGAAAGATAGGAAATTACCCCTATTTTATTTTTTTGCCTTCTGAATTTTGTCCTGCATGTCTCAATCTGGATTTTTAGTCTTGCTTCAGCTGTTTCTTTGTTTCATTCTTTTTTCTTTCTGCGATTCTGACATGGATGTACCAAAGTGATAATATCTATCCTCCATAGCGAAGTGTGTAAAAATGTATGCTTTAAGAATAGCCTACTTCTTACTTTCGTTTCTCTTTTGCTTGTTAGGATTTGTCTCAGATGCTTACTTGAGGTAGTAAAGTATTTGGTTATTTCATCCCTTGTCTCAATTCTTCTTCCACGTTGTACTCTCTCAAATAACCACATCTGCATCTCTTATAAAGCTGGCAGTCTGTCTCAGGCTTCTCTCATCACCATACAGTTTCGTCCTCAACTGGGTTGGAAAAGGCCGTGCTGCCACACTCTTCCTCTCATGGAATCGACAGTTTTGGAGTACGTGTTCCACTGTTCGTCCTCCCCACATGGGTACATATCCGAGTGTTCCACTGTTTGTCCTCCCCACATGGGTACATATCCGAGTGTTCCACTGTTTGTCCTCCCCACATGGGTACATATCCGAGTGTTCGATTTTCAGTTTGTTGTACAGATGGTATCTAAGTTTGCAATGGCTGGTTTCTTAATCTGAAAATTATTACTTGGTCTCTTCTTTGTAATTTATAATATGGTTCTGCACTATCAGAGTCTGGGGGGTTCCTTATGTCATTTTTCTCTATAGTTATTTCTGTTTATAGCTTTTATATTTTCATATGTAGACCTGTCTTCTATTTGTATTTTCCTTCCTTTTGTTTGTATTTTCCTTCCTCCTTCTTTGGGAAGTTTATCTGCCTTCTCATTTCCATATATATTGCAGTGAGGAGATTCTTCTGATGTTCAGATTGCCTGTTACTGTTTAACGCTTAGTACAAAGTTTCCTATCATTATAACTACAGTACTCCACATTCAGGGAATCTGGTTTTCAGTATTTTTATTTTATTGCATCATCAAATGGAAATCAAAGGAGGTCAGATTTATCATACTTACTTACTTAGTCGTTCCTCTTCTACCGTGAGGTGTAGAGGTTTGTAAGAGAGAGCGCCATACTATTCTATCAGCTGTCTTCCTCCTGGCTTGGTTCCATTCTAGTCCTCGGTCCTTCAAAGATTGTCTAATGTTGTCCTCCCAGTGGACTTGGGTCGTCCTGGAGGTGTGGATCCCTGGCTCTTAGTTTCCCATGCTTGCCATGGTAGCTGATCTTCTCCCATTCTGCAGACATTGCCAAACCATCTCAGTTGGGACTGTTCTACTTGGGGTTGGGTTTTTAGGCCTTGATGTATTGTCTGGTTCCTGACCATGTCTCTTCTTGTTACTTCAACCACCTTCCTCAGATACCTCATTTCTGAAGTTTCGATCTGGCTTTTGTGGGTTGTAGTCATTGCCCATGACTCGCATCCATACGTCAAGACCTTTAGAATCAGTCCAGTTTTCTCTCTTATGTTTCGCGTAATCTGGTTTTTAAGACAAACAGGTGATTGGCCTGTTGTGCCTTTGCATGATGGAGGGACTGCCTCCTTACGGCCTCCATGCAGGCCGCCCTCGTCCTTTTTCAGCCGGGCTTGGGACCAGCCTAGGCGTTCAGATTCATCATAAATAAAATAATTTTCAATTTAAAGATATAGCAGTCATACTGTGTGGCTCTAAAATATGGAGGGGAAAAAATAACAATGAAAACATTGTAGACTTTTATAGATGGATATATGTATTGAATAGAAGAATTACAATAATAATCACAGAACCACAATTGTAAAAATGACAAAAAGAGTCAAGCAAATAATGAAAAAAGTGAAGAAAGACATTGGCAATGGTTAGGGCATTCATTAAGGAAACCAGCTAATAATGTCACAAGACAGTTAATGTTTTGTAATCCCCAGGGTGAAAGAAATAGAGGAAGGTTTAGAGAGAACTAGAGGCAGACAGATAAAGAAGATATTAAAACAAAATAGATGGAGCAAGAAAAGGGCACTTTGTTGTCATTATTTCATTTCTCATGTTTTGCTCTCTATAGAGTTTGGAGCAACCACTTCCTGTTTGTCTATCTATATTTTCTGATCAATTTCTTAACTCTTGTATCTGTAACTTTTTCATAGACAGCTGATATATGAACAAGAAGATTTTTGTCAGAACAGATTATATGCAGACTAGATAGCAAAATTGAGAATAATATTTGAACAAAGTCTTGAACTGAACTTATCTCTGGCTCTTTACATTGGATTTGTGGATTATGAAAAGGCATTTGACAGTGTAGACAGATAATTACTTGGGAAATTGATGAGGCATTATGGAGTCCCACTGAAGATTATTAACTTAATTAAGAAAACATATAAAGATATGACATGCAGAGTTCTTCATGAAGGACAACTTACATAACTGTTTGGATAAGAACTAGAGAGTGACAGGGATGCCTCTTGTCGCCATTTCTATTATTACTGCCTGCAGACTGGGTTATAAAAATGTTGACTTCCGCTAACAGAAATGGAATCCAGTGGACTCTGACTTAACAGCTCGATGATCTAGATCAGGATTACTCAACCCGGTGCCCGCCAAGGCTTATTTGTGTGCCCGCGGAAGGTTTACTGATGAAAGAATATATAGACAATTGTGGTTGCATGGTGAGAAATTCTAGTTTATCCTCTACAAAATTTTTCAAGTTTTAGCGTTTAGTGGTCCCAGGAAAATTAGAAAAAACATTATTGTAGACACAGAAAGTTCTGTTATTTTCAAGAGCTGTTACTCTAACAATCTAAGCAATATTCAAGAATATCCATTCTTAAAAAGTGTGTCATATAAGATACAGTCATATTTTAGTCCACATATCTAGAATCATTATTCTAAACAGTGAACATTGTCAAATCTAAGTACAGGTCACGGCTCACCATGCTCATCTGGATGATTGTTTGTGTGCAGGAACATTATCATACACTGCTAACTATAAAAAGATGACCAGTGACCTGCCGTGTCAAAGATCACAGTAATTATACATTTGGCTCAAATGATTTGAAGATCAATTATTTTAATCTTCGATATTTCTTACTTCAGTAAATGTGTTTACTCGGCCATATATAAGTGTTTTATTGTAAAAATAAACCTTTTTTTTTTATTAAGTAAGTCACAATATTTGTTTGGTGCCCTCACCCTCTTTATAAATCTAAATTGTGCCTGCGGTGTGTAAAAAAGGTTTAGGACTCCTGATCTAGATTTTGCAGATGACCTGGCTCTTTTGTACCATAACTGTAATCAGATGGAAGACAAAATGAAAATATTTGATAAGAGGTCATGGTAAGTGGGTCTGAAAATACACAGGAAAACAAAGTTAGTGAGAATAAATGCTGGAAATGATAACAGGATTGCACTTGAAGAAACACCCCCACAAGATGTAGAATCATTCATATATTATGATATATCTCATCATATAGGCAAAGTAGGAGGAACATATACTGATGTCTAAATAAGGTAAAGATAGTCCCATAGAGACTTCACTTTACTAAGTCAAGCTTTTTTTAATGAGGTGGGGTGGCCAGTTCCCTTTATTGTGGCCTTTGCTTTCCCTAAATCATAAGCAGACCCAGGTACCCATTTACAACAGGGTAGACTGGAGCATCTCTGCCAGTTTTTGATTCCAGAGATGCTGGCAATAAATAGGACACACATTGAGGAAACCTGTTGGCAGCATTACAAGGCAGTCCTTGTTCTGGAATCCTCAGGGTAAGCAAAGTAGGGGGAGACCAAAGAACACATGGGGAAGAAAACTTGAAATAAAAATGAAAATGATGAGGAAGACATAGAAAGACCTTGAGAGGATATCACAAGACAGGAACTTAGCATAAGTTTGTTGAAGGCCTATGTTCCTTAGGGAGCAGAAGGGTGGTGATTAATTGATGATCTGTCATTTCATTTTCCTTCCAACCCCCTCAACATTGGGTAAAATCCTATAAGCTACATTAATTAACAGCCCTGTAACATAACAAATAACACAAAAAGTGATGTGACCCCAGGAAATTACCTACATTAAATATTGCCCTGACAGCCCGAAGACTAGATTGGAACCAGTCCGAAAAAAAAACAGCCAATATGATAACTTGGCGTTTTCTCTGGCAAACCTCTATACCTCAGGGTGGAAGAGGAACGACTAAGTAAGTAAATATTCTCTGATATTGCCACTGTGTTTCTAACCCACTATCTTTGCCACGAGAGGCCTGTTGTTGTTATTGATTCAGTGGCACTTGGGGTCTTGCCCTTCGGCCCAATGCCATGTAGTGATATCTGTATGTTTTCACAAGTTGTTTTGTCTCTCCATACAAGGTGTTCCACTTATCTGGCCTCGGAGAAAGGAGCATTTTCCTAACATCATCGAGTGCTGGGCACTCAAAGAGGTGGTGGTCAACAGTTTCATAGGGGTAATTACATAGCTGGCACTCTGAAGAGTGTTGTGGTTGGATTCTGTTCTAGTTACTGTTGAGTAGTATATGTTCTGAGCCGAAAAATGGAGTTCTGATCCCTCCTCGTAAGATGGCCCATGTTATTTAATATGTAATAATATAAAATAATTCACTTTTGTATAAAGACCTTTGGCGTTATAGATTGAGAGTCAGTGGTGTAACTATAATGTGAAGAGCGCCCGGGCACAAATTAAAGGAGGAAATATAATGGACTGAACAACCATACAGTATTCAATTAACAGCTAATCTGTATCACATTATATCTGCTTATATAATAATTACTATTAGTAAAACTGATGCTAGCTCTGTGCAAAATAACATTATGAAAACTTGCCTAATCAACAGGATGAAATAGTTTGATACCCTCGAGTTAACAGTACAAGCTTTTTTAAAATCCCTGTTCACAAGAAGAGTCAAGAATGTTTGTTGGTATTGCTGAAAGGCAGCGCCAAGTGCAGTAACTGGGAAACGTCGTGTCAGTCGATTTACGAAAGTCTGAATGCAAGGTAGGAAAGCTGGTTCAGAGACTGATTTTTAACTCCAAGTACTGTTGATTATACACTTGGCTCTACTGAACCTTTCCTCTTATTTATTAATGTATCACAGACAAAACGTTATCACTAGCCCAAGTAAACACTGAGACATTAAAATCTGCAACAAATGAAAGTCGGTCCTTTTCGAAACACATACAGATATCTAATTTTGTCAGCGGCCTGTGAAAAGAACAAAAGGACACACTTTGCCAATGGGCATTTCTTCATCTTCTTCAAGTACCATGCCTAGAGGCGTAGGAGATCATGTCTTTCCACAGCTTCCTGTCTCTAGTACAATTTATCAATTCTGTTGTTCACCTCCTTCCATGCCAAGATGTCAAACTGTCCAGTATCTGCTCTCTTTGTCTTCCTCTATCTCTTTTTCCTTCAATCTTACATGTTGTTACGATATATTACAGATTTCTTTTTCTCCTAACATGCCCCAAAAAAAGTGGATTGCTTCTTCCTAACTTGTGAAATAAGTTTCCTTTGCGCACTGGCCTCTTTTAGGACTTCCTCATTACTCTTTTTGGCTGTCCATGATATTTTTAACATTCTTCTGTAAAACCACATCTCTGTGGCCTCTAGTGTTTTCCATACTTGTTTACTAACTGTCCATGACTCACTCCCAAACTTCACAATTGGTTCTATATAGCACTGAAGAACTCTCTTTCTTACTTCAATTGACAAAGAATGTTGTTTTTGCCAGAGCTATTTTGTTCTTCACTTCTAAGATGCATCTTCCATACGTTGTTGTTAATTCAGGTATTTGAATCTGACAGAACTGAACTTTCATTAATGGGTTCTCATGCAGAAAAGGACTGAAAAGGTATAACAAAATTACCAACATGGAATTGATGGAAAGAATCAGACAAATAACAGTGGAGCAAGAAGTGAGGAGAAAAAATTGTTGCTGGACCAAATACATATGAAGGAAATGAACTGATAGCAATACAAAGCAGCCATTATTCTAGAATCCCCGGCGTAAGAGAAATAGAGAGATACAAAAAAAATGCATGGAATTAAAGACAGACATGGGAGGAATAGAAAGGAAATGGAAAGACTGAATTAATTACAGACACTGAAGTAATACAAATGAAATGGAAAGAGACTGAATTAAAGAAAGACATCATCATCATGTAGCATGTCCTTTGCGGAACGTCGCTCTCATCACAGCCCGCCTGAAAGACTCTCGATCTCTAGCCAGCCCTCCTGCCTCCTCCAATGTCATGTTCAAGGTGTCTTCAATGTCCTGTGTCCACCGTCGTCTTGGTCGGCCCCTGCCTCGCCTTCCAGGTACCATACCCTCCATCACTGCTCTCTCTAAGCCATGGAAAGACATGAAAGCAATAAAAAGGAAATGGAAAGACTGAATGAATGATAGACACTGAAGGAATAAAAAGGAAATAGAAAGAGACTGAATTAAAGACAGACACGGAAGTAATAAAAAAGACAAGGATGTGCCTTGTGTCGATAGCAAAGGATAGGAAGGCTTGTATGAATCTGTTGATGCCCTGTGTTCAAGAGAGAGCTCAATAGTAATGAGTTATGAACATACACACCACCTAGAAAAGGTTACCCATATTTTGTACAGTCTTTTTTTTTTTGTTTTCAGATTTGTAAAGGTGTACATACTTTCACAACTCCGCCTATGCCGGTCCCAAGCCCGGATGAAAAAGGAGGAGGGCGGCCTGCATGGAGGCCATAAGGAGGCAGCCCCTCCACCATGCAAAGGCACAACAGGCCAATCACCTGTTTGTCTTAAACTATGATTACAAGCAATATAAGAGAGAAAACCGGACTGATTCTAAAGGCGACGGACTACGGACTACGACTTATGGAACATGGAACACAAGAAGTATAAATGGGAAAGAAGAGGAGCTGATGGAAGAGATGAGGAAAGCAAAACTAGAAATCCTGGCTATTACCGAAACAAAGAAAAAGGGACAAGGAGTCATGGATCTCGATGGCAACACTCTGCTATACAGTGGTGTACCCACATCTGAAAGAGCTAAAGGGGGTGTGGGTTGCATTGTGGCCAAAAACCAGAAAGATAGTATCAAGGGATGGAACTTTGTCTCGGAGCGCATTATGGTTGTAAAACTAAAAGAAGGAGAAACCATAGTCAACCTGGTCATAGTGTATGGGCCAAATGAGGATGAGAGAGCAGAGGTCAAGGAAGAATTCTTCGAGCTGCTTCAAAGGACAGTGGATGACTGCCTAGATGAAATTATCATGCTCGGAGATTTCAATGCCAGAGTTGGAAATGACCATGCTAGATGGGGTGGAGTTATCGGAAGATATGGAGAAGATACTCTCAATGACAATGGAAAGTGACTCCTCAGATTCTGCAGTGAGCAGAATCTGATCATTACCAACACAAAGTTCCCCCATAAGCGCATACATGCATACACTAGGTGTGAACCAACAAAGAATGAGAAGTCAGTGATCGACTATGCCATTGTTAGGAGGAGCTCATTCAAATATGTCCGGGATGCTAGAGTCTGGAGGGGGCCAGAGATTGGAAGTGATCACTACCTGCTTACAATCAAAAGAACAACTGAAAGAGTTGCTCAGCCTAGGAACTGTCCAGCACCACGCAAGAAACCAAGTAAACGAACGGAAGAAATGAGCATTAAGACCTACAAGCTGAAAGAGCCAGAAATTAAGACCAGATATCAGGGGCTTATTGCTACAGCGGTGAGAAACACAGAAGAACAACCTGATGACTTGGAAACCCTGTGGCTTAAATTCAAGGACATCATAAAGACAGCTGCTGCAGAAGCATGTGGTGAAGTCCGACTTGGGAACAAGAGAAAGAGGACACCTTGGTGGACAGAGGAAGTCAAAGAGAAAATAAGAGAGAAGAAAATGGCATGGAAACAATATTTAGGAGCTAAAAACACAGCAGGACAAATAGAGAAATATAGAGAATATGTGATACTCAGAACAGAAGCAAAGAACAAGGTGCTAGCAGCAAAACAGAAGTCCTGGGAAGAATTTGGAGAAAAGCTAGAAAAGGATGCGCAAGAAAACCAGAAATTGTTCTATAAGACCCTAAAGAACATGAGGAAGGAAAAACAATGCCCTCTTAAATTTATAAAGGACAAGCAAGGCAAATTGCTTACTGCCCCGAAGGAAGTAATGGAAAGATGGAAAGAATATTTCTCAGAACTCCTTGATGGTGAGCAAGGTAGAGCATCAGAAATGATAACCACTAGCACAGAAGAGGATACAAATGGTGATGAAGATGACATAAAGATGGAAGAACTGAAGGCAGCACTGGAGAAAATCAAGATGGGCAAAGCAGCAGGGCATGATGGTATAACACCAGAAATGGTTAAGTACATGGGAACATCAGGCGACCTATTACTCCTAAGGGTCCTACAGGCAGCATGGTGCAACAAGGCCATACCAAAGGATTGGGAGATTGCCATCATAACACCGATTTTCAAAAAGGGTGACAATCGACAATGTGGAAACCACAGAGGGTGGGTTTGAAAAAAAATGAAAAAAGGTGATTCGTCTTACGAGGACAAAAGACAAAGAAAATAGTCTACGTTACGGCCACAAGGCCTTCGTCAGGAAAGGAAAGAAAGTGAAGTCTAGATAGGACACATAAAAAACTTAATAAAATAATAAAATAAAAACTGGGTACTTCCCTGAAGGCAAGAACTGAAATTCGCTGTCTGTTTAAGAACGCGTGGCTGAACAGAAAGCGACTTCCGCCGCCGGGTGTACACAATACATACTGAAAAACTAAAAAACGAAACCGGACAATAAACTACCCAACGGGATAAAAGTGGGGACTGGAAATAGAAGAGGACAGAAAGAGTGGGAGATAAATAAATATGAAATTAAAAAATGTATATGGCATACAAATAGGAGAATAGGATAAGAGTGGAAAGAGTCAAATAGAGCAAGAGAGGAAAGGGTGACCTCAGACAAAGGTGTGAAAAGTGTTGAGACCGGCTGGTTTTAGACACCCCATGCGGTGTATAAGACGGTTCTCAAGCTGTTCTCGGCTGGCAGTGTCAGAGGAGCAGGATCGGATCGCTGTGACCTGGATGTCGATGGGACCATGGTGGTCAGGACCATTGAAGTGTATGGCAACTGGTGTGGACTTTTGCTGAGCGATGTCATTTAAGTGCTGGCTGAATCTGTCCCCAAGTCGTTTGCCTGTTTGGCCAATATAGGTTTTGCAGCAACGTTTACATATGATCGTATAAATGACATTGCGCGATTCACACGTGAAGCTACTAGTGATGGTGTACGTAGCCTTAGGAAAGGACACCTTCTGGGTTGAGGTGACATACTTGCACGTGTTGCATCTTGTCCGACCACAGGGTAGTGTGCCAAAGTGGGTGGCATTCTCCTTTGGGAGACGGCTGTGAACAAGAAGATCCTTCAAGTTCTTGTCACGTCTATATGGCACCAAAGGTGCTTCACTGAATACTTCTTGGGTCACAGGCTCTGCTTGGAGGATAGGGAGGTGGCGGAAAAGGATCTGTTTGACAGTAGTACTATGAGGGTGATGGGTCAATCACCTTTTTTCATTTTTTTTCAAACCCACCCATCGTATTCCACGTCTTACCGTAGTTCCCACCAACTTCCTCGGAAACCACAGAGGCATATCCCTTCTCAGTGTCCCTGGTAAAATCTACTCTAGAATCCTAGAGCAGAGACTCCGATGCCTAGCTGAGCCACAATTGGATGAAGCCCAGTGCGGATTCCGAGCAAACTGAAGTACTCAAGACCTAATCTTCACACTCAGGCAGTTGAGTGAAAAGGCCCTTGAGTACAAGAGTGAGATCCATCTTTGTTTCATTGATCTGGAAAAGGCGTTTGACAGGGTCCCCTGGAGCAAACTTTGGGACTGTTTATCAAGGAAGAACATTCCAGCACCTCTGATTCATGCTATACAGAGCTTCTACAAGTCTTGCAGAAATTATGTAAGGACAGCAAACTATAAGTCAGAAGAGTTCAGGACCACCACTGGTGTAAGACAAGGCGATATCCTGTCACCTTATCTTTTCATACTCCTCATGGACGATGTCATCAAGGCATGTAAGGAGAGAACAAGAAAGTATTCAGTGGGGTACTGGAAGATGAGACAGGTCTGTATTTCAGAGCTAGCATTTGCTGATGATGTTGTCCTGATTGCTAAATCAGAGATACATCTCCAATCCAACCTGCAAGTCTGGAAGGAAGAGCTGGAGAAGAGAGGGATGGTCATAAGCAGCTCTAAAACAAAATCCATGGTGATATCACGAGAAGAAAGAAAACATCAGATTAAGTTGGGAGAACAGGTCCTGGAGCAGGTCGACCACTTTAAATATCTCGGAGCTATTATAGACCGAAAGGGGGGCATCAAAGAAGAGTTGGCCACTCGAAAAGCAGCGGCTGGGAGACTTTATCAGGCCATAAATCGAGGATTCCTCAGCAAGAAAGAGGTTGGTAAGAAAACGAAGATGGCTGTATACCGCTCCACCTATGTCCCAGTCTTGACATATGGATGTGAGTCATGGGCAATGACTACAACCCACAAAAGCCAGATTCAAACCTCAGAAATGAGGTATCTGAGGAAGGTGATTGAAGTAACAAGAAGAGACATGGTCCGCAACCAGACGATACGTGAAGGCCTAAAATCCCACCCGCTGCAGACCCAAATAGAACAGTCCCAACTAAGATGGTTTGGCCATGTCTGCAGAATGGGAGAAGATCGGCTACCACGACAAGCATGGGAAACAAAGAGCCAGGGATCCAGACCTCCAGGACGACCCAGAGTCCGCTGGGAGGACAACGTTAGACAATCTTTGAAGGACCGAGGACTGGAATGGAACCAGGCCAGGAGGAAGACAGCCGATAGGATAGTCTGGCGCTCTCTCTTCCAAACCTCTACACCTCACGGTAGAAGAGGAATGACTAAGTAAGTAAGTACATACTTTCTGAACAGGTAGGTTCTCCCCTAATTATTAACCCTTTACAATTTGATTTGGCCAGAAACACCAGTACACAAAGTCTACCATCAAAAATTGAGAGTAAGAACACTGTGTAGCGAGACCTGAGTATTTCCAGTACGAGAGAAGCTTCCGTTTTCTGAATCAATCGATATTTTGATTTTTCGCGATTTAAAAAAAAATCATGGCTTTTCGGGCAGTGGAATATTTGCTTAAGGAGCTGATAGGTGACTTGTATTTGATCAGGAAGATGATGCTTTTTTTTTTAATTAATAAAGAAAAATATCCCGTTCAACCTCTGATGGGTTATAATTAGGATATATATTATTTTCAGTTCTAAATAATATGAACAGCTGCCAATATGAGAAAGTGGCATCACATGTGTCAAATCATTGTAAATAGTGAAAATCACAATTACCAATTATTCTTGCATGTTTAAAAAAAAAAAAAATGAACAAAATCAAGCAGAAACTCGGAACAAGAATAATATTAAGGTGGAGGGGTGTAAAGGCCTGGTGGTTCCAGTTATATAAGGATCTGATTTAGACTCCGACAATGACGAATGTGAATCTAGGGAAAGACTTAGGCCTAATAATATTTATGACAGATCAAACGTAGGAAGTAGTCAATACAGCATACTTTTGTTAAAATTTGCAACTTTGTAGGAAACCTGCCTGTGACCTAAACACACACTAGATCTAGTTTATCTGGTCACGGACTTGAGACATGACAGGTTCACAGCAAAAGTCATATGGAGATTACACTGATAAACAACATTTTTCTTTCTTATATAAGAATAAGTGTTCTTAGGTCAGTTTCTTGCGCTGATTTCAAATTTGAAATCCGTTTATCTCTATCACGTCGGGTTCTTAAGATATTTGTGAATAAATATATTTTTGGGAAACCGTTATTTGCTCCGTTTCATTTTTACTATATAACTTTATAAAAATGAATAAAATGCAAAATAATTCTACTTTTTATACTGCTAAAAGATGCATGGCATATGTTACATTATATTTCAAATAGTTACCGTACTTTGAAATAACTCTGAGTGAAAAATGGCTTCTAGAAGTTGTAGAAATTTGGCTGATCTGTTCTGTTACGTGTGCGGATATTTTACCGATCGTGTTCACCAGAAAAACTTTACACCATTGCTAAAGAAAGCATATGAACTTTATTTCGATTCGAAAGTTGATGATGCAAATAAATCTTGGAAGCCAAATGCAGTTTGTTCGACTTGTGCAAATACATTGGCAGGTTGGTTACGAAAATCGCCGAAGCATAAGTCGGTGCCTTTTGGAGTGCCAGTAATATGGCGTGAACCGACAAATCACGCTACTGATTGTTACTTCTGCTTGACAAATATCTATGGTTTCACTTTTAAAACTAGAAAGTCTGTGGTTTATCTAAATATTGAATCGGTTTCGAAACCAGTGCCTCATGATCCAATCACGTGTCCGATCCCAGTTCCACCAGAACAATATCCGTTGGACGTGAATGAACCATCAGAAAGTGATAGTTTACCTGCTTTAGAAACTAATTCTGACTCGGATTATATACCGGTGAATGATGGTGTTCACTTAATTAACCATTCAGAACTTTCAGATCTAATACGTGATCTCGCTCTCACCAAAGGACATACGGAATTACTCGGTTCGCGACTCAAAGAATGGAATCTTTTAGCGCCCAATACTCTGATATCTAAATTTCGTCATAGACACAGAGAACTTGTTCAATACTTTGAGATGGATGATGACATTTGCTATTGCAAAGATGTAAAAGGTCTAATGGTGCACCTCGGTCATGAGCACATAGTCAACGAATGGCGACTTTTCATCGACTCTTCCAAGACTAGTCTAAAAGCCGTGTTATTGCATAATGGAAATTTATTTTCATCAATTCCAGTCGCCTACTCTGTTCATATGAAAGAAACTTATGACAATATGGCTATACTTTTGGCAAAAATAAAGTACAATGACTACCAATGGCGGATTTGTGGAGACCTAAAGGTCATTGCAATTCTCACGGGCATGCAGACTGGGTATACTAAATTTTGTTGCTTCCTATGTGAATGGGACAGCCGCAACAGACAGGAACATTATGCAAGAAAGGTGTGGCCTATCAGAGATCATATGCAGCTCGGGCATAAAAATGTAATACACGAGCCATTAGTTAACAAAGACAGCATCATTTTACCACCGTTACATATAAAGTTGGGGCTCATGAAGAATTTCGTAAAAGCGTTAGATAAAACGAGCAAAGCTTTCACTTATCTTCGAGAAAAGTTTCCGCAAATTAGCGATGCAAAGATAAAGGAAGGTATCTTTGTAGGACCTCAGATTAGGAAAGTTATTGCAGACAAACAATTCGAGAACTTGTTACATGGTAGTGAACTTCGCGCATGGATGGCATTCAAATCGATCGACGATAACTTTCTGGGAAATCACAAATCTGTCGACTATGTGCATATTGTTAAGCAGTGCATAGATGCATACAGAATTATGGGCTGTAACATGACCCTCAAAATCCATTTGCTCGATTCGCATCTTGACTTTTTCCCTGACAACCTTGGTGAAGTCAGCGATGAACATGGAGAACGATTCCATCAAGATATCGCCGTAATGGAGTCACGTTATCAAGGACGGTGGAGTGTGACCATGCTTGCCGATTATTGTTGGATGCTTCATCGCGATGTACCACATGCCATTCACCGACGAAAGTCGACTGCAAAGAAATTCAAGCCTACATAACTGTTATACTTCTTGTGCAAATGATGTTGTAATACTGTATGCGTTGTTAAAAAACTTCAATTGCGTATTTCTAGAGATCCCGACCTGATAGAGAAAAACGGTTTGCAGATTTAAAAACAGCGCATTAAAATTGACCAGAAAAACATAGAAATGTTAGAGAAAGAAAAAAAAAAATTTTTTTTTTGTTAGCCAGTGTTATTAAAGGGCCTAAACACTTGGCCGACAGAGGGAACCTTGTGATGATCAGATTGTCTCCTGTTGTAACGCTCTGTAATGAGTTTCCTATTATATCCAAAATGAAGAATTGTACCAAATGTACAAAGAAGGAAAACGCAGTAAACAATAACTTACACTTTAAGCCTGTGTGAAAAAATGCTAATGTGATTTCTCAAAGAACAAAATGGTCAGTGTATGGATCTTTCTCTTTCGTATGGTTCTTTCTGATTATTGTTTGTAAGCTACAGGTTTTTCAGATTTTTGTACAGGTTTCCAGATATTTGTATAGGTTTCTCAGATTTTTTGTACAGGTTTTTCATCTCCAGGGTGTGGCATGTATGCTATCCCACCTTGTAAAAACGTTAAGCTATAAAACGTACACATGGAGAAGAGAACTGGAGACAGAAATAAAAGTTGTGAGGAAGATATGGAAGGACATTGAGCTGATGGTGAGTGACAGGAGGACTTGAAGGTGAGTGACAGGAGGACTTGAAGGTGAGTGACAGGAGGACTTGAAGGTGAGTGACAGGAGGACTTGAAGGTGAGTGACAGGAGGACTTGAAGGTGAGTGACAGGAGGACTTGAAGGTGAGTGACAGGAAGACTTGAAGGTGAGTTACAGGAGGACTTGAAGGTGAGTAACAGGAGGACTTGAAGGTGAGTGACAGGAGGACTTGAAGGTGAGTGACAGGAGGACTTGAAGGTGAGTGACAGGAAGACTTGAAGGTGAGTGACAGGAGGACTTGAAGGTGAGTGACAGGAGGACTTGAAGGTGAAGTGACAGGAGGACTTGAAGGTGAGTGACAGGAGGACTTGAAGGGGAGTGACAGGAGGACTTGAAATGTGCTAGTCGAGGGCCCATGCTCCTTGGGAAGCAAGAGGGTAATGAACGAAGTAATGAATTTCTTGCTCTTTATGAGATCACTGATATGTTTGTGGCTTTTGGGCTTACATTGCTATGAATATAGTTATTGTTTATTCTCACATTGCTAGAATACAAGATGAAAATATAAATATTCCTTGGACAACAAAAATCATTAGTGGGTTAATTTATTATGATATTATATACATCATTGTGACTTTAAACTACTGGCATTACAATATGAAAAATATAAACAGTTTAAGAAAATACATTTCTAAGTAGTAAAAATTCCCATAATTGTTATTAATAGATATATACATTTTGTTATTAACAGATATTTACATTTTGTTATTAACAGATATATACATTTTGTTTTTAACTGATACATACATTTTGTTATTAACAGATATTTACATTTTGTTATTAACAGATATATACATTTTGATATCAACAGATACATACATTTTGTTTTTAACTGATACATACATTTTCTGAATGACTGGAATGTTTTGCTTGGTTGACAAATATTCTGGGCAGCCGCGTTGATAAACTTGTTAAAACTTCATACGTTATTGTATTCAACATTCGTGCCATGTTAGTTGCGGAGTTGGGTGAGTTGTAGTCATCTCTGATAACATAAAATGGTGTGTTGACTGTTACACTGTCATCCACACGAACTGTTACTGCATCCATTGACACTCGACCCACTATCTCATAGACTTTTCCTAAGAGACCAAAAAAAAAGTAGTTTTCTATAAAATCTAATGCTGATTAGCTAATATGAAAAGGTATCTATTGCTTGTAGTGCTAAAACGTTTAACTGTGTGTGAAGAAGGAGATAATGACACCATATATACTGCTACTCTACTGTGTTTTACTTGTAAAGTGTTAAACCAAACACTAAGGTATCATTACTATTTGACTTTGATTCACTGTGCGTCAGCAGGTATTATTACTATTATACTTTGATTCACTGTGTGTCAGCATGTATTATTACTATTATACTTTGATTCACTGTGCGTCAACAGGTATCATTACTATTATACTTTGATTCACTGTGCGTCAGCATGTATTATTACTATTATACTTTGATTCACTGTGCGTCAGCATGTATTATTACTATTATACTTTGATTCACTGTGCGTCAGCATGTATTATTACTATTATACTTTGATTCACTGTGCGTCAGCATGTATTATTACTATTATACTTTGATTCACTGTGCGTCAGCATGTATTATTACTATTATACTTTGATTCACTATAACTGAGCATCAGCTCTTGATGATCATCATTACTATTCAATGTTAAACATAACGGTTGTCTAAAAAAGTAGTATTCAATTATCTAGCAGTCCACAACACAATAGTCAGTAATTTCAAAAATTTTTTACGTGATTAATTTTTAAACATCTTCCCATATAGTTCTTGGAGGTCTCAGAGGAGACAAAGAATTGGACCCTCTGCTTCTTTGGACATGTTGTAAGAAACAACTAATGAGGTTGTGCATGGGATTGGCAACCTCTTGGTTTAGACAGAAACTACAGATTTAATAGCACATGAATGCTTTTATGCAAACTTTCTGCAAAAGCACCAGCTGCCTTGGTGGTTGTATGCTCCATGAGGAGTGAAAAGAAGAAGATGAATTTTAAACATCACATTGTCTACATATGTAATGTTAAACTTTTAACTATGAAGTACCTCTATAGAGCAATGTATCCATATGTAATGTTAAACTTTTAACTATGAAGTACCTCTATAGAGCAATGTATCCATATGTAATGTTAAACTTTTAACTATGAAGTACCTCTATAGAGCAATGTATCCATATGTAATGTTAAACTTTTAACTATGAAGTACCTCTATAGAGCAATGGATCCATATGTAATGTTAAACTTTTAACTATGAAGTACCTCTATAGAGCAATGTATCCATATGTAATGTTAAACTTTTAACTATGAAGTACCTCTATAGAGCAATGTATCCATATGTTGTTAGAAAAACCATGAGACTTGTTATCTTTCATATATTAAAATGTTCCAGCAAGAAAGATAATATATATGGTTTTTACATTTTATTTGTTTACTTTTCTTAAAGATCAAGCAATCATTTATAAACTAGGAATGCACACATGAGACAAAAATCATCGCATCAGAACATTTTATCTCATTACTTATAACAAGTAAAGTCTTAAGATTATAGGCTGCATATACTGTTAAATCATACATTCCAACTTCTAAGGTCATTCAATTAAATTAAGAAAATTAGTACAAAAACATAGCAACATTAATTTATTTTTAATATACTTAGAATCAAGTAAAGAAGAAAAAAACATTACTAACCATTCATGTCTGTCAAAACTCCCTTGCCAGACAGTAGTCTGTTGTAACCATCTGCATACCCAAAACTGAATGTTGCGATTCTTTCTCGTTTCCTTAATCTGTATAAAGATTTATCAGTTGTAAGT
Source organism: Oreohelix idahoensis (assembly GCA_024509875.1). NCBI lineage: Eukaryota > Metazoa > Mollusca > Gastropoda > Stylommatophora > Oreohelicidae > Oreohelix > Oreohelix idahoensis. The sequence continues at coordinate 77,340 of JAMPIV010015721.1, read as the reverse complement.
TGGTTAGCACAGCTTTTATTAATTCTCTTGTCATCATATTTATAATTCATGTTCATATTCAGAATTAGCTTGCGAAACATGTTCTCATTTACCATAACAAGGTGCACCATAACATTTACTTTACCATCAAACAATGATGAGATTCATTAACCCTTGGGTGGCAACTTGTCTAGAAGGAGGAGGATTTCAAAGCAGTTGCTGCCTTTAGGGTAAAATAATTTTTAGAGTCAAAAGCTAACAAAATTAGCAACATACAAATCTTACGAGAAGCAAGGAAAAAGCATTGTTGTACTCTTCCTAATGGCAATCGTAGAACTACACAACCAAAAAAAAAAAGGCCAGTGACAAGGTTACATATAGTCACATGACCTCTTCTTCTATAGAGAAAAACATAATCAGAAATAATTAGAAGTAATGGTCGTCATCTGAGCATTGAGTGGCAGAGTGGTTAGAGCCCTTGATTTTTTGAGGCAAAGTTTCTGGGTTCAAAACCAAGTAGCTTCATGCTGCAGTCTACGAAGCTGTAAATAGATATCTGACTCTACTGATTTAGGGAAGGTAAAGGCAAGATTAAAGGAATACGAAATAGAGCAAAAAGAGAGCAAATACTGGACAGCTTGACTTTTTAGGATGGAAAGAAATCAACAACAGAACTGATAAATTTTACTGGAGACAGGAAGTTGCGGAGAGACATGATCTTCTACGACACTAGGTATGGTACTTGAAGGAGAAGAAGAAGATAGGCAACCAAGAAGGGAAATGGTCATTCCCACCTCATAAAGCTGAGAGATCCCCTCTAGATAGGACAATCATTATCATCATTCAACCATATTTTGTGTGTGCTCCTCATGGAGCCACCCCTGCAGCTGGTCCCCCCTCACATAAAACCTGTAGCAAACATTCACTTGCTCTTGCAGCATTGGTTTCTGTGGCAATTAGTTTTGTATGATGAGGTTACCAGGCCCCCATGCACAAGCTCATAATAATAGTCACATTGTATGACATGACGTAGGGTGTAGTAGTCCTATTATTTCTTTGCCTCTTCAGAGACCCCTGGGAACTTCACGGGGCAGACAGGACAATCCTGTATTTATAAAGAAGATTGTCAATGCTTTTGGTTCTAACATTAGCACAAAATTTAAAAAAATGTTGATGCTCTCATTTGGTGATAAAGGGTAAAATGTTAGCTTTTGAAAGAGTAATAATAATTTATTTTTCATAAAGTGTGGGGGAGGCTAGGGAAGGAAGGGCCATAATTCACATTTGCGCTATTATAATTGAACAGCCACTGATAAAAGGACAAATTTCAAGTAAGTAAGTAAGAAAACAGGCAACGAGAAAAAGCACTTAATGAAAGGTAATGATATGAAAGATAAGGTTGTTGATAATTGTAAAACACAGATAAAGAAATGAGTGAAGCTACAACAAAGGGTAATGAAATAAGAGCAATTAAGAAAACAATAGGGAGGAAAATAAATAAGAAAAAGAAAGTAAGCTGATGTAATAGTTTTACCTGTAGGTCTGATCATATCCAACTCCCCGCCCTGCTTCTAAGGTCTTTACCAGACAGGGTTTTGCTATCCAAGAGAGGGCAGGTTGCATTCCCATTGCTTGCATCACTGAAACAGCTTGAGGAGAAGTATCTGAAAAGACATGCTTATATATTAGAATACAGAGTGACCAGACATAACTTTGCAAAGAAAGAATAATTTTTAATTTTTTTTATTTTGATTTATTGATGTAATTTATGAAGAGTAAAAAAGTCTATGTGAAAAGATATAAATGTATGTTAGGATAATCAGTACTAACAAAACATATTTAGATAAAATAAGACAGAAAACCACTTATTAAACAACAGATATAGCAATCACAATTTGCTAAGATCAGTAGACTATAAGAACTTGAAACAGACAGAACACACTTAGATAAACAAAATGGAAAAAAAATATAAATCTATGGTTCACATAACCCAAAGAAGTGAATACCACAACTTCATATGAGAACCTATCAAACATAATGAGTAGAAGAAGTATTATGTATGTGTTTGTGCCTCACTTAAAACAACAGAACTTCCTGAAATGTCAAAACTGACAATGAAACACTGAAAACATTTTTAATGTCCTGTCAGGGTTTGCACCAGACATAATCTTGCAGATATAAAATAGAATGGTTTGTGCACCTTGTTAGCATGTAGCTTAATCACCAGCAATCACAGGCTTTTAACAAGCAGAAAATCAGGTGACAAAATCAAGTGTCAAGAGGGCAGGGTCTAGAATCAGTGCAGATAAACTGATATCTTAAGGAAACCCTGAGAAAGCAGGGACTGACAGTAGTCCAAAAATTGTAAAAATAAGTTAAAGGTAGACTTACCAGGTGCCATGCCATAAATTGAAATCCCAGGCCTTACAAAGTCTAGATCCGTAGCAACACCAACACCTTCAATGATAGCCGCTGAATTTGCAGCATGGATTTTAACTCCCTTGCATCTGAAAATAGATAATTAATACTGCAGTTTCCTTTCCTTCTTTAAAAATTAGGATGATAGTATACAAGAGAGTACCAGTGAAGAAAATGGATTAACAGCTTACCATACTGCGACTGGGAAAGGCAGAAATGAATGGACAGATTTTATGTCTGCAGATGAGGAACAGTATTTATTTTTTGGCAGCTTTGTTATTTTTGATAAACTTTTCTTCTTTCTAAAAACAATCATGCCGCATTTTCTTTCATATTCCAGTGGTTTTTTCTTATTTTATGAGATTGTTTAGTTCTATGAAAATACAAACTGTTATTTGTTATTTGTATCTGTTGTATTCATTTCTGTTTGTATTGCCATGAGGAACATCTCAGTGACCAATACTTTAGTGCTTAAAGCTCTAGTAATTGTGTATAATTACTCCCTACGTAAGTGTTAATTTTCAAGCCAGTAAGTAAAGACAATGTAGAGATCTGAAACATAAACAGTCAAACTTGGTCTCTAACTAAATACATTTAAAAAAATAAACTTGATATGCGGGATACATCATCATCATCACTATAGTTACCACCATCACCACACTTACCACCACCACCACCACTATAATCATCATCACCATCACCACCACTACCACCACCATCAATTCAGTTACCACCACTACCACAGTTACCATCACCATAATCATCACCACCATCATCATCACCACCACCATCATCATCCAATGAAACACAGACCTTCAACAAATTCACGTCAAGCCTTCTGTCCTGTGACATCCAATCAAGATCTTTCCACGCCTTTTTTTATATCCCTTTCTTCTCTGTATCCAATTCTCTTCTCCGTGTCATTGGCAGCCTCTTTCTATTTCTCTTACCATGAGAATTCCAGAACAAAAACTGCCTTGTAATGCTATCAACTAGTTTCATCAATGTGAGTTCATATCCAATGTCAGCATGTTCTTGTCATCTCTTGTTACACTGGTTTTGTCTTGTTTTTTTTCCATCAGTTTCACTTTGGTGATCTTATCATATTATTTCAACCTCTCTTTCTGTGCAAGCACCCTTTTAAGCAAGTCTGTAACTTTCAGATTTTCAATTTTGTTGTTCTCTTATATTGACATATGTTTTTACATCCACGTTTCATGGAGCCGCGCTAGCGTAGTGGTTACCACACCGCTCTGGCGACCGGGTGATGCAGGATCAAACCCGGGCGACGGAATTTGAGGATTTTTCATCGACCGGGATTTGGACTGGATTAAGTCGAGACCTGGCGAGAACATTTGAAGGAGTGTCGTCGACCAGGGATTGGCGGCTCCTGAGCCGACCCAGCTCCAATGGGTACCTCCGAAATCGGCGAGTATCTGCCTGAATGGTGAGGGACACCTGTCTTTGTACAAGAAAAAAGGGATACTCACGTAAAATGAATGTCAGGTTAGACATTAATAATAACCTGAGATTTTGCCTCGAGTATTAGCGGGCATACGAAAAAAAACAAAAACCATCCACGTTTCAGGGTCGTGCAATAGGACTACCTTTAAATTTGAGTTGAGGATTCTTATTTTATACTGAACTCGATATCTCTTGATTTCCAAATATTTTCTGATGCAATGAAAGCCCCTTTTGACTTTTTGTATTCTTACTTTGATATTTTTGTATGTTCTTTAACTCTGTCTATATTGCTGCCAATATCAATGTATGAGTTTACACTCTCAAAGTGAATACTCACCTATAAACCTTGGTAACTTCAAGAAATCTTTCTAATTGCTCCTGAGTAAAATCCGGGTCATCCCATGCCTGAGCAAAATGTGTCATTATGCTGTGGACTGGGATTATATGCTCCTCGCATGTCTGTAATAAAGAAAATTGAGCAGCTGTGTAAAAGACAGAGATTTTACACGTAAATTGTGCTAAAGAGTGGGTAAGGTTAAGGTAAAGGGAAGGTAAAGGATCCCGTTACACGCCCATTGAGGCATATTGGAAATATGGTGTTAGGCCCATATTTTCTCGACCATCGGCACACTAGGGGTGATGTGGTCAGCATCACGCCAGCCACCTTAACCTTCCCAGAAGTTGCTCTGGTACCCAATTAGGGCTGAGCTGCCCCAGGAGCCGTTTGTGGTCTAAAAAAAATCCCACATCATCTGGGGATCGAACCATAGACCACTGAGCTAGGAAGCCAGTGCACTACCCACTGTGCTACCGTGGCTTCAAAAGAATGGGTAAAAGAACATGAAACGTTTTTATCTAGAAATGGAACTATAAGATTATTGCCAACAGTTTATTGTGGGCTCTGTTTGAAAATACAGGATGATTGAAAAGTTTCTTCCTGTTTTTTAAGTTGTTATTTCTTCACTCTTATACAACTAATTTTTATGGAACAAACACCACAATAATAACAATTAACTGCCATATCACATTAACATTATAACTCAGCATGAGACCCTGTTTTTCTACAGAAGATTTTACCGTAGGCAGACATTTTTGTTGTCTCTTATAACATAGTTAATTGGCCATTTTATATTTTATTTTGTTTTTGGCAATGAAGAATTAACTCTTTGACTCTGCAATTATTTTCCACCCTGTGCCATAATTTTAAGTCGTGATAGACTAAAAACAACACTCAGAGAGTTGTTTTGGCATGGCTGTCAATTTTGACTAACGCTCTGAGCGTTGTTCTGGAATCAAAGAGCTAAAAAAACTTATTTCTCAAATGGGATTTATTGCTCCTAGTTCTGAAATTTTTTTCATGTGAGGATATAAACATTTAAAAAAAAGAAGTGTTTTTTCAATCACTCTGTATAATAAAAATATGAACAATATCTAAACAAAGTGAGAAGCGTTTGCCGCGTGCAGATATCACAATATAAAATGTACAGCTGGTGTAATCAGGCCATAAACACGGGGAAAGAGAAGAAAAAAAATAGCTAAACAATAAGTATGGGAAAGACAGATAAAGATATCAAAATCACACATGATTTTATGAGTGGCTTAGCTCCATATGAGATAAGTATATCTCTTTACCTCCATGAGAATAGAGAGTTCATCACACTGGCATCCATTTCTTGACATCCCAGTGTCAACTTTAATGACAACACTTGGCTGAAACATAGCTTCCACGCAAGGCAATCTTTCTGTCAGATTGTGATATCTTTGCTGCCCACTTCTCCAAGAACTGCAGATTTGTAGCCGTAGGAGTCAGATTGTATTGTAGTATTATGTCAATCTCCTCTTCCACGCAGTTTCCTTAAATAAAAAAAACAACACATTTATAACTGATTACTTCACGGTGTAACAATCACAAGCATGTTACAATAAATGTGGGTAAGAATCATCTTTCCATAAAGGGATTAAAATTGAATATTAGACTAATATACTATAAATAGCCTATACCATAACAGTAAGTGATGCTTAGCTGGCCATGTGTCCTTGCACATTTCACTATCGCAGCAAGATGATGGCACCAATCAGATATTCCATGGCTCGATTCCCTGGTGAGCATGTCACTTCTGTTTTCTGTTGTCTAGTGTCCTCCTTCTTTTCTCTTATTAAAGGTGCCTTAATTTATTTTTGTTTTTACTATTTACTACTTACAGACCCATACCCGTCAACCTGTACGAATTTTTCGTACAATGTACGGATTTTTGATACTTTTAGCAGTGTACAGCCGTACAGACTCATTTTACGGATCCCCCCCCCCCCCCCCCCCAATTTTTTTTTTTTTTTAAATTCTAGAAATAATTTCCAACCCAAGATTTTTTTAAATTATAAATCAGAAAATATTTTCTAGCCCAGGTTTTTTTTTAAACCAATTTTTTTAAAATTTTTAATTCCGGGAATCTCGGCGTCCGTTTTTAAACTGAGGTCTCTCCTAGCAACCAATCAAATCCTTTTATACCCAACAATTCAGCAAAAACTTTGAATTCGGCCTCAAACGCTTTTGGTTTTCAGCGTGTGACATGACGTATTTTTAAAGTTACCTGTTATCAACGACCACGCTTGCTTGCCATCACACTTCGACGCCATTTTGTTTAAAAAAGCTAAGTACTTATAACTTGGTTAAATATTGCTGTTGTTTTGCTTTGTTGCAATTTAATCACTGTCTTAATCTTTCCAGTTAAGCCTATATCTTGCCCTTCAATATATTTCCGATAAATTGTCATAATATTCTGTGTAGGCCCTACATAACTAGAAAAAAAAGTTTGTTTGCGTTGAGTAGGCCTACTTTATTCCAGCGCTTGAGATTCGCTGCTTTATTTTTTAATAAAGTGGCAATCTGTTATCACTGGTCTAGGCTACCAACTCTTAAATAATAATTTTGTAAATTTTTGGTGGATCATTTTTTCTTCCTAGATTTGATATTCTGTTCATAATTTTGTATATTTTTTTTTTGCTGTTAGCCGTTTGCTTTGTTCGTTGTATTTTTTAATCATTCTCTTTGTCTACAAAGATTATTAGTTGAAATATTTCATCCATTGAATAATGTCTGAGCCTAATTCAAAGAAACAAAAGCTTGCAGGTCATGGTAAGTTTCAGGTCGAATGGGGTAAACTTTTCCCTGGCATTGTAGATGCATCCAAGTTAGGATCAACCCTTGCTTTTTGTAGATTATGCAGCAAAGATATTAAAGTAGTAGCTTCAGGATTATATGATCTGAAAGTACATTTTAGATCGAAATTGCATGAACAAATGTTTTCAATGAAGAAGGGAGCATCTATTAAGACCTTTTTTGCTCAGTCGAAGCAGGAAGAGGGGGGCATTACAAGGGCTGAAGTTTTACAGTGTAAGATTAACATTGATACATGCTGTGCAGAGTTTAAGCCCACAAATGCAATTCTGCAAAGTGCTAAAAGTGCATGTGTTGATTATAATACAAAATGATGTACATCGAAAGAATAGTGTACCTCATGATCACTAAGTTTTTTATATGTAAAGAACAGCATGAGACTATTAGCATGTTTTATATCCCAATAATTCAAATGCTAATAGATTTGTATATGTCATTTCTCATTTTAAAACTGTATTGAGTATAATTTATTAATATATTTTTCGCATAAGTATTTTTGGGTGTTTGTAAGGATTTTTTTGGTCCGGCGTACAGATTTTTGTCTCAGGAGGTTGACAGGTATGCAGACCTTGGGTTTCCCTTTCTTTATATCTGTAACAATGCCCCCTGTTTTTTCCACTTTCAAATAAACACAACTATCTATCTTTTAAAGTTGGCAGTCCACCTCAGGCTTCTCTCATCACCAAACAGTTCTTTCCCCAACTGAGTTGGAAATGGCAATGATGCCATTCAGCTTCTCTCACAGAGCCAACACTCTTGAAGAACATGTTCTGCTGCTTGTTTCTCCCACCGACATGGACACATATGTCTGTTCAGTTTTCACTTTTTTGAACAGATTATAATAGAGTCTGCAATGGCCGGTTCTCAGTCTTAAAATTATTACTTGATTCTCTTCTTAGCAAGCTGTGGTATAGTTCTGCTGTACTGGGCCCTGGGTGTTCCAAATGCCATTTTCTTTGCGTACTCCTCCTTTGGCAAGTCTATCTGCCTTCCTATTTCGATGTATCCTGCAGTAGACAGGGATCCACTGTACTTTTACTTTTTTGAACTTATAGCAGGTTTCTATTAATGCTTCTGTCAGGCTGTCTAATTCAGTGTTTTTATTGTTTCTGAGGGCAGTTGTGACTGTGAACGGACAACACTGCACTTTAAATGCATGTCGCTAATGTTCTGCAGGCCTCTGACACCATGTGTAATCAGTGTTGTCATGTAATAAATTACAAATAACAGTATGCAGGCAATAATTTATTTGGGTGCTCTAAGTCTGGACTGATCTATGCAATTAAAAAAATTTAAATAAACAAAATAAATTAAAAACCAGTACGAAGCAAATCATTATATGTTGATGGGAAAAGATTTATCTACACGTAAGTTCCAATAATATTGGACATTAGTAGTTTCACATATATCTTATCTTAAAACTAGCACACATATGTTTTAGTATCAATGCAATTAATCCAGAAATATTTTGTATTTTGCTCCTTAGAGAAGTAAATTAAAACAATCATAGCTAAGGGATCTAGAACGTAATTAATAGTTACCAAAAACTTGTATGTAACCAACAACACCATTTGTTCTTAATTCTTTCCCTTCAAAAGCTGTTGCCACCGCAAAATGGAAGAGGCCACGCTTGTTCAGGTATTTAGCCATTTCCACACTTCCATGGCCATAAGCGTTGCCTTTGATGACAGCTATGACTTCTGTAAGGGGGAGGAGTGGGAGAAAATAATTGTTTAAATTATATCAAGAAGACGTACAGATGGCTGTTTCAAGACCTGTACAGTAACTTGAATTAAATGAACATTTGTATTTGCATATTTGTATGCAAGCAATGAAAGTGGACAGAAAAAAAAAGAAATAGTTGCATTTGTATTTTTCTGTCATTCACTCATTTACTAGCTACTTACTCAATACTCACTCATCAGTTGATCTTCATGCTAGCTGATACACTCAATAATGTGCTGATTCATTCAACCATCTACACTAATTCACACATCACTTGAGTGACCTTCTCACTCACCAATCCACACAAATTACAAAATTATTCATAAACCATTTCAATGGGTTTAAATTTTCTACAACCCTTCTACACTTGTAATAACATGCCATACAGTTATCTCATTTCTCGTTCTTGACATACAGTGCCTGCTGGCATGCGTGATCATGTTTCATATGGGTGATCATGCAACAAAAAGTTTGTACGGGACGGGACACTTTTAGAGAAGTATATAGCATAATTCTTTGCCTTTCCTGACTAAAGAGTCAGGTATCCATTTGTACTGTTGTGTGACACCACTGTGTTTCCAACCCGCTACCTTTGCCATGAAAGGCCTACGCTCTAACGACAGATGCTCTCACAAATGGGTGCTTGCTTAAATAGAAGAACTGTAGTTGTATGACAAGACCACTTATGTGGAACTGATGACACGAACCATACAAGTGCCAGAAGAACCAGACATGAGAAGAAAGCGCTGAAGATGGACAGGATACAACATTGTGCAAACCTACTGATAGATTTACCAGGCAGTCCTTGTTCTGGAAACTCCAGTGTAAGAGAGGCAGAGGAAGACCATGGAATACACGGAGAAGAGAACTGGAGACAGACATGAAGGGGAGGAAGAAGATATAGAAAGACCTTGAGCTGATGGCATGGGACAGGAAGACTTGGCATGAAGCATATGGCCCTTAGGGAGTTGACAGGTGATGATGATGATGACTAAGTAACTAATTTACATTCGGTGTTGCTATTCAATAGTACCAAAAAAAAGGGGGGGGGGGGGGGGGGGGGGGGGGGGGGGGGGGGGGAAAAGAGAGGAATACAAGATTTGTGATGTCACATTTGGGAGATCTGGGTTTTTTTGTGATGAAATATGATTGGGGGGGGGGGGGGGGGGGGGGGGGGGGGGGCGGGGCGGGGGTTAAAAAATGGCAAAAATTGTGTGACATCATATGTGGATTACCCCCAACCTTATTCGCCATCATTTTCCTTTGCGCTGCTTTTGTTTTTCCCTTGCATGAAGCCTTACAAGCAGCCACATGGTTTTAAAGTGGTTGTTTGTGTGGCAAATTGTTTTGCATGATGAGGTTGCCAACCCCATGCACAGTTTCATATTGATCTTATTTGTATGCCATGCATGAAGATGCAGTAGGCCTGTTCTTTGTTTGTCTCCCCTAAGTACCCCGGGAACTGCACGAAATCTTAGGAGGTGATAAGTTTAAGATTTATAGGGAAGGTAATAAACAATTTGTAGATTCATAAGCATTTCATTGATTGTCTCCCCTGACAGTAAATCTCGTGAACTTTTTTTTGTAACGGAGAGTTACCAAAAAAAAAAAAAAAAATGTATCATTTGTAGGAGTCACTGCCCATGTATTTCCTGAGGGTCTTCGAGGGTTATCATGACAGTTATGAAATTGCGAACCATTGATCCTTTGTTTTTTTTTTTTGAGCAGCGAACTACGAACACAACTACAAACAGCTATTACTGTTATTACTACTATTAATACTACTGCCACTGGTACTGCCACTACCAAATACTTCAACTACTGCTGCTACTACTTCTGCCACTATTTTTACTATTACCACGACTATTATTACTACTGCCACTACTTGTACTACTGCGACGACGACCACTGATACCCATACTGCCGCTATTATTACTACTGATGCTCCTACAACTACTAATATTAGTGCATCTATACTACTATTACAACAACAACAAGAGCTACAACAACTACTACTAAAACTACTGCTACTATACTACGACAACAACAACAACTACTACTACAGCTACTAAAACTACTGCTACTATACTACGACAACAACAACATCTACTACTACAGCTACTAAAGCTACTGCTACTATACTACGACAACAACAACAACTACTACTAAAACTACTGCTACTATACTACGACAACAACAACAACTACTACTACAGCTACTAAAACTACTGCTACTATACTACGACAACAACAACAACTACTACTACAGCTACTAAAACTACTGCTACTATACTACGACAACAACAACAACTACTACTACAGCTACTAAAACTACTGCTACTATACTACGACAACAACAACTACTACTACTACTACAGCTACTAAAACCACAACTGCTTGATACGAAATATTACTACGGTGTACAACAACCCTCATCGCGTCTAACAACTACTACTAGCACACCTAGCTAAAAATAAAAATTTTGCTACTCTAGCTCGATCCGTAGGTATACTACGACAAACACAACAACTACATAGTAATACAGCTACTAAAACTACTGCTTGCCTTGACAGATATGAGCTACCACAACAACAACAATTATAAATTTCTAATTATTCAGCTAAAGGTCACTACCATAAAACTACCGATAGGGGAGTAAAGTATACTACTATGTAGCCACATCGTGAGGGAGGGTTGACCAGTTCAAATTCAACTATAATACAAAACAGCTACTACTAATTACGAACTTTAAAGGTACTGTACTGCTCAAATGCCTACGACGCACGACAACAACAACAACTACCTACTACAGCTACTAAAACTACTGCTACTATACTACGACAACAACAACAACTACTACTACAGCTACTAAAACTACTGCTGTACTATACTACAACAACTATACTACGACAAAAACTACTACTAACAACTAACAACTACTACTACAGCTACTAAAACTACTGCTACTATACTACGACAACAACAACTACTACTACTACAGCTACTAAAACTACTACTATACTACGACAACAACAACATCTACTACTACAGCTACTAAAGCTACTGCTACTATACTACGACAACAACAACAACTACTACTACAGCTACTAAAACTACTGCTACTATACTACGACAACAACAACTACTACTACTACAGCTACTAAAACTACTGCTACTATACTACGACAACAACAACTACTACTACTACAGCTACTAAAACTACTACTATACTACGACAACAACAACAACTACTACTACAGCTACTAAAACTACTGCTACTATACTACGACAACAACAACAACTACTACTACAGCTACTAAAACTACTGCTACTATACTACGACAACAACAACAACTACTACTACAGCTACTAAAACTACTGCTACTATACTACGACAACAACAACAACTACTACTACAGCTACTAAAACTACTACTATACTACGACAACAACAACTACTACTACTACAGCTACTAAAACTACTGCTACTATACTACGACAACAACAACAACTACTACTACAGCTACTAAAACTACTGCTACTATACTACGACAACAACAACTACTACTACTACAGCTACTAAAACTACTGCTACTATACTACGACAACAACAACAACTACTACTACTACAGCTACTAAAACTACTGCTACTATACTACGACAACAACAACTACTACTACTACAGCTACTAAAACTACTGCTACTATACTACGACAACAACAACTACTACTACTACAGCTACTAAAACTACTGCTACTATACTACGACAACAACAACTACTACTACTACAGCTACTAAAACTACTGCTACTATACTACGACAACAACAACTACTACTACTACAGCTACTAAAACTACTGCTACTATACTACGACAACAACAACTACTACTACTACAGCTACTAAAACTACTGCTACTATACTACGACAACAACAACTACTACTACTACAGCTACTAAAACTACTGCTACTATACTACGACAACAACAACTACTACTACTACAGCTACTCTAACTACTGCTACTATACTACTGCTACTATACTACGACAACAACAACTACTACTACTACAGCTACTAAAACTACTGCTACTATACTACGACAACAACAACTACTACTACTACAGCTACTAAAACTACTGCTACTATACTACGACAACAACAACAACAACTACTACTACAGCTACTAAAACTACTGCTACTATACTAAAGTGGCGACGACTACTACTTCTACCACAACAACAAGTTGTACTAATATTACAGCTACTACTAAAACTAACCCTAATAGAAGTCTAAATATCAACTCACCAGTGTCATTAGCACACCTTGCCTTTAAAATTTGAATATTTTGCCATATCGCCTCTAGATCGATCCGTAGGTATGTACTCCTGCCCGCACGAGCAAACACACTGCGATCATAATTCCGTAAACATGGGGGAGTAACTTCTGGACTCACTTCTGAAGAGCTGTGCTTGCCTTGAGCAGATATGAGCTGCAACATAAAGATTGAACAACAATTATAAATTTCATTAAGAGTTATTCAACTAAAGGTCAAGGTAGTCCCATAACAGATACTGCCGTAGGGGAGTGAAGTGTTAGAGACTTCACCATACTAGGTCCAGCATCGAGAGCTGGGGTGACCAGTTCCCTTCTTTGCTTCCTTTCCTAATTCAAAGTCATGTACCCATTTACAGCTGGGTAGACTGGAGTGTGTCGGTACTATGATTCGAACCTGGCACCTCTGCCGCGAGAGACCAGCGCTCTAATCACTCTTCAATCGGACGCACATTATTCAACTACCCTACCCTACCCTACCCTAATTTGGGGCAAGAATTTCGTCTTTTCAAAGGTGTAAAAAGCCTGAGGCATGGAAATTAACCAAGCGTTAAATAAAGAGCGCTAGAAAGTGAGTGAGAGAGAACGAACGAACTTTAGAGAGAGAGAGAGAGAGAGAGAGAGAGAGAGAGAGAGAGAGAGAGAGAGAGCACCGATACAGCCAAAGATGAGAGAAAGGGTGAGAGAGCAGAAATAAAGTTAAATATGAGAGAAACATGAAAATATCTTGAATTGATGGCACACAGGACAGGACATGACAAGACGGCTTTGCATGTACTTGTTGAAGACCTATGCTGCTTAGGGAGCTGAAGGATAACCATGATGATGATGATGAGAAAATTAGAGAAAGGATGGGATAGCAAAGATGAAGATAAGGTTGGTTTGGTTCTAAGGACCATCTTCATAGCACACGGATAACTCCATCAGTGCTCCAATCTCCTCCCTTAGATCAACAAGGAGGATCTCAGCACAGTGCACGGACTCCGTAGCACCAGTGAGGATTCCAACGTATGTGTACGGAAATCGCACATTCTTTACATATTTTTGTGGTAGGTCTAAAAAGTGTTGCTACGGCAGCAGCCGTATGGCCTACTCTTTACGATTTCCAACTGCTGACGAATTTTTAACATGCGCAACTTGCACACGGGACCTTCTATTTTGTGCCATTATCCAAGAAGGCTAGGCATTCGATCTCACTACCTATGAGATCGGGGGGAAGGGGGGGGGGGGGGGTATGATATGATTAGGAACCACTGGTTGTGAAAAAATCCATCAATTACATTCTATGTTCTGAGAGTGAACCTGGTACATTTAGAATTAGAGGCGGGCGCAATACCTCTGAGCCACTCCGAACCCAGTTAAAGATAAGAGACATCGTCAACCATCACTACGTCTGTTTTCCACTTGTTATAGAGTATGGAGCCACAACTGCGGTTATCCCCCTTGTAAGGAAAGCCTGTGTCAAAGCGCATGCGCTGCCATCAGTGTTTTTTTTTTTTTTTTTTTGGTAGCACGTTGTTTTAAATGATAAGGTTTGCCAGTCCCTTGCAGAACCTCATATAAATCACCTTCTACGAACTGCTTGTGTGAGCTGTAGAACTATTCTTTCCTTGTCTCCTGAGAGACCCCTGGAACTATACGGGGCTTAAGTTATCAGAATAACCAAAGACCTGCCTTCAAATGATAGCCGTGGGGGAAAGAATAGAAAGAGGATGGTGATTTAGAGCAGAGGTTTCTTACTTGTCGTCAATAAACCTCTTGGGTGTATGAATACATTCTAAGAGAGTACGTGTGCAAAACCTAATATTTAAAATGCAATATTTTTAATTAGGCCTATGTGTTTATGAACATTCTTTTCTAAGAAGGATCCTTAGCTTTCATTGGACAATCAAAGAGGTCCATCGTACAAAAAAAAAAAAAAAAAAAAAGTTATGAATTACAGAAAGACGGAACAGATAACGTCGCCGTCTGAAAATGGACAGGACAGTAATGACTTTTAAAGAGTCGCAGACAGGCTCCACCGTTAGACGTCGACACGTAGAGGTAGGGCCTCAAAATCCATTAAACCTGGTTACAGTTTTCACGAGAAGGAAACCTATATGGTTACAGATTCACGAGAATGATACCTATCTGGTTACAGTATTTACGAGATGGATATCTATATGGTTACAGTATTCATGAGAAGGATACCTATCTGGTTACACTATTCACGAGAAGGATACCTATCTGGTTAAAGTATTGACGAGAAGTATACCTATCTGGTTAGAGTATTTACGAGAAGGATGCCTATCTGGGTAGGCTACAGAATTCACGAGAAAGATACATATCTGGTTACAGTATTGACGAGAAAGATACCCATCTGTTTACGGTATTCACGAGAAGGGTACATATCTGGTTAGAGTATTCACAAGAAAAATACCTATCTGATCATAGTATTCGCGACAAAGCCAGCTATCTGGTCACAGTATTCACGAAAATGATTCCTATTTGGTTACGATATTCACGAGAAGGATATCCATCTGGTTAGAGTATTCACGAGAAAAATACCTATCTGATCATAGTATTCACGAGAAAGACAGCTATCTGGTCACAGTATTCACGAAAAGGATACCTATCTGGTTACGATATTCACGAGAAGGATATCCATCTGGTTAGAGTATTCACGAGAAAAATACCTATCTGATCACAGTATTCACGAGAAAGACAGCTTTCTGGTCACAGTATTCACGAAAAGGATACCTATCTGGTTACGATATTCATGAGAAGGATATCCATCTGGTTAGAGTGTTCACGAGAGAAATATCTATCTGTTCACAATATTCATGAGGAGGATGCATATCTGGTTACAGTATTCACGAGAAGGATACCTAAATGGTTACAGTATTCACGAGAAGGATACCTATCTGGTTACGGTATTCACCAAGAAAGATACCTATCTGGTTACGGTATTCACGAGAAGGAAACCCATCTGGTTAGAGAATTCATGAGAGAAATACCTATCTGGTCACAATATTCACGAGAAGGATACCTACCTTGTTACAGTATTCACGAGAAGGATACCTAAATGGTTTCAGTATTCACGTGAAGGATACCTAAATGGTTTCAGTATTCACGTGAAGGATACCGGTAAGAAGTGCCAGCACTAGGAATTGTTCAAGGTGTTGCGAGGTCTCGTAATGGCGCCCCCTTCCCCACTTTACATTAGTATATGTGCTCTTATGTGAGCCAATTTCATGCTACTGAGTTGGAACACGCTGTAATTTCCACAACTGATGTTCACTGTTGCATTTAGAAATATAATACACTTCTGGTTTTACAGTCGTGTTGTACGTAATGTTTGCTGTATTCATATTGAATTACAGATGGGCGCTCTTTTTTTTTTTTTTTTAAATAAAAAATTAACAATATAGACATACAGGAACGGGAATTTTAATATAAAAAAAGCATATAATTTTTTACTTTGAAATTTTCGTTTTTATTGTTCTTTTACAATTTTCATTTTTTTTTAACAATAAATAAATTTTGGCGTCTCACACAAGTCGGTGCCGGTACGGCTGGAC
The DNA here is from genome assembly GCA_024509875.1 of Oreohelix idahoensis. Classification (NCBI taxonomy): domain Eukaryota; kingdom Metazoa; phylum Mollusca; class Gastropoda; order Stylommatophora; family Oreohelicidae; genus Oreohelix; species Oreohelix idahoensis. Next base: position 60,690 of record JAMPIV010015721.1, on the reverse strand, counting down.
CGCCTCTACCACACAACTGCCGGCCATGCATTTAAATAAGCAAAGCTAAAAATGATAACTGTAACGATGTAACAAAATATCGCTATTTTTAAAACAAATAATTAAAAGAAATGAAAGACACTGTATGAAACGGATAGTAACAATTATGACTGGTATTAATAGTGCTAATAACATGTTCATTTTAGCTGTCAATGTTCAATAACTTACTAATTCATCCCTTACAGAAATAGGTGCCATGATATTTTGCTCTGTAAGCAAAGCTTGTTAGAATTTCCGCAATATAACTGCTTCGTCGATCACAAGTAAAGGTTTTTATCCACTGATTCTGAACGAATTCTCCTTTGTTGGACCTATATAGCCTGTTAAACCCCACCCCACTCCCACCCCTGTGTTTTGGTGTTTTCATTGATGAGTTAAAAACATGCGCATTACTTTGAACGTGACGTCAAACCCGTCGAAAAATCTTCCACTAGCTATATTTAAACCTTCGTTTATTTTTCCGAACGGAAATTTCCCGAGGAAGTCGATATGGCTGTTTGCATTATCAAAAATAAAATGTTTAATGTTACACTGGGAAGTACAAGTTTTGTCATTTTTAACAACCCACAAATTTTAAGTCCTTCTAAATAGTCGAAAATAATTTCAAACTTTAAAAAATAGTGTACAACATAGCTTAAAACGTTTTAAGATTTTTATTATTACTGATTTAAAAAATGGTGCTTAAAATCTGGCACGCTTTACTAGAGGTCGACGACCAGTGTTGCCACAGCTGGGTAATTTTTACTAGATCTGGGTTTTTTTTTGGCTTCAGTCTGGGTATCTGGGTATTTTTTTTTCTTCAAAATCTGCATTAATCTGGGTATATTTTACAATTGGCATTTACAATGTATGTATATTCTGTGCACTGAACATTATATTTATATTATAATTAAATGTAAAAAATTATGTGCTTTATATTTTTTTTATTCCACTTAAATTTAATTCTTGTTTTTAACCACATCAATGACGTTGTTTTTTTACTCGCAGTAGTAGTTGTTGTTATTGTAGTAGCAGTGGCACTAGTTGTTGTTATTGTAGTAGCAGTGGCAGTAGTTGTTGTTATTGTAGTAGCAGTGGCAGTAGTTGTTGTTATTGAAGTAGTAGTGGCAGTAGTTGTTGTTATTGTAGTAGCAGTAGCAGTAGTTGTTGTTATTGTAGTAGCAGTGGCAGTAGTTGTTGTTATTATAGTAGCAGTGGCAGTAGTTGTTATTGTTGTAGTAGTTGTTGTTGTTATTATTGTAGTAGTAGTTGTTGTTGGTGTTATTGTAGTAGTTATCATCTATCTATTTCCTGTTATTCTGTTAATGGCTGTCATCTACAATACTCAGTCATTTTTGCGATGTGTTTGAAAGTATTCCTTTTAAATTTTAGACTTAAGCTGATAAACAGCATATTGTTGTTTTGTCAAAAATTAATTAAAATTAAGATTATAAAATAAGCGATGATGAAGGTACGCTAGGTAGTTGTAGCAGCATGACGACACACGCGCCACCGCGTAAAAATGTGAAATCATGGTATCATCAGGCTTTTTGTGAGGAATGGCTAACAGACAGCAAACTGAAGGATTAGATAAAGCCGGACTCTGGCAATCGCTATGCTGCGATTTGTACGGTCTGTTCCTGTACATTAACTAATGGCAACAAAACAGCTTTATTGACACATACAAGAACACAGAAGCACAAGAAAAACTTCGAAGCCAAAAGCAAAACTCTGAACATTAACAAGTTTTTCATCAAACCAAAAGAGCCCTGTCTCCAAGACAAAATCGCTAAAGCGGAGATACTGCTCTCGGCTTTCATGGCAGAACATAATACTCCGTTTTCGCAAGCTGATCATTTGATTGAATGTTGCGAGCAGATGTTTCCAGACAGCACAATTGCTAAAAAAAAATTTCACTGAAGCGCACCAAGGCTGCCTATGTGATGCAGTACGGGATTGCTCATTTTGAGTGGCTTGAAGTTATAAACATTTGCAGAGATCATAAATTCCACGTTGTCAATTCATGCATATGATCTTGACGAAGGGGAAGTTGTTGACATGGATGCCGAGTCGCTGACAAGTGACAATTTTCCACAGTAACAAGTTACAACTAACATTTTATATTTGATTTGAGGAACATGTTGTTAATGTAACTACTGTAAGTATGTTACTGTTAAAGTATGTTATTTTCAAGAGTTCATATATTGGGGTGTTAATAAAATCATTTTTATATAATTGTGAATTTTTGGTAATAAAAAATAAAATAAACATGAAGAAATAAATAAAAATTGGTAGCACACAGATTATTTGTGCTAAAGTTGCACTAAAAGATTGTGTAAGCATCGTCTATCCTGTGTATTTGAGGCATAAAATAATATGGGTATTTCTGGGTTTTTTTTTAGACGGAAATCTGGGTTTATCTCTAGAACTTGAGTGGCAACCTTGTCGACGACTGCCGCTAGTCTCAGAGTTGTGAGTGAATGGCGTGCACCGCGCGTGGAATCTCCAGTCAGCCAACATGTATCGAACAAAATAATGAATGAAAGTGGAACAGCATGGTAGAAGGGGAGGTGAAGATAGAATAGACAGCATATTGAGGAGATTGTAAATTTTCCGTTTACAGAAGGAGAGCGCTTCTTTACTGCTTTTAAGTTCACGCGCGGACAGTCTGTAAAATTTCCTAAGCATGAAGCAAAGAATGTTAAAAAAATAAGACAGGCAACTGACGCAAAGCTGAAATTTCTATTTTAAAAAAAAGCACTATCCACTGGGCGGGAAGGGGGGAGGAGAGATTTTGAGCCGGACACGACCACAAACCATCCACAAGTCGGATGTTTCAACACAATTACCAAACGTTCAAGTGTACTCAGAAGATTGCACAGTCATGTACTGTATAATAAGATAAATTTATGGACATGAGAACAGGCAAAACAAAGTTCATTACGGACAAACATTTTGTTTGTTTGTTTGTATTTTGCTTGTTTTTTTTCAGATTAAGTTGATTTTTCTCTTTAAAAAGAAAATAAAGTAAGCCACGAATTTCGTCAAAATTGTTGCAATACTTAATTAAAATAAGTGACTAAACTGCAAAATGTTTTGAGGCCATTATCATCACCATCATCATCATTGTCATCATCATAATTTGGTAGAGATTAGGTTGATTTTTACTCTTAAAAAAAAAATAAAAAATAAAGTCACGATTTTTCTCAAAATGTGTGCAATACTTAAATAAGTCAACAAACTGAAACTGCAGTACGTTTTGATAGGACCATCACATCACCGTCATCATCATGATGATCATCACCATCATCATCATCAATGTGACGTAATAACCTCATTCGTTACATTTTCCTGTGCAATTCTGTAATTCATGCTGTGCTCTTCCCTATCTTTTTTTCCCACCTTTGACAGTAGTTATGATTTTTGATTCGTTGTTTACACTTTCTTCCTTCAATTCTTGTCATGTCTGGGCTTCATCGACCATCTTTACTGATTGATGTAACCACTGGCTTTCGTTTGAACCCATATTGACTCCTGGAACTGTAGAGTGAAAGGGTGTTTACGAGTGCGTAACACACTTCCGACCAGACAGTGAATAGGAGCGCCTGGATTAATACATAAACAAAGCCGAGATGGTCACAGTCAGCGATCATATCCCTGATAATATTTTCTGTCTGGCCGGTTTGTTGCTTGATAGTTGTTAGTGTGCACAGGAACGTGTCGGAAAATATCAATTTGTGACAGATTAAAGACAGGCACTTAAGATAAGAATTGGATTTTGGAGAATGGAAATGATATAATCGTTTCCAGGAAGATTTGTCGTAGGCAATAGTGACGATAAGTTGTCAATCTTGAAAGATGTTATCAGTGATAGATTTATGAATTACATGGGAGTGATTTGTGAACAAATTACATTTTATTTGTCACGCAGGAATTTTCCATGAGAGTGTAGTGGATTTTGACAAACTCCCAATCAGCCCGGTACTTTAGTGACGCCTCAAATGCCAACCAATACATTCAAAGTTCATATTATGAAAACTTTTCCTCGTGCCGAATTCTGTATGACTCATGCGTTTGAAAATTTCAAACAGTCATACTCCATATATGGAGTTGCTACATCCGACTATTCTTGGTAATGTTTACGTTACAACTTCTTACATTTTTCCTGATCATAACCAGGTTGTCCGGAATTTTCCTTACATCATTCGTCCTGTTCGGTCTTCCAAGATTGCGTTTATATATAATCACCTAACCTTGCTGTCGAATCGGAAGTAATTATGCAATCTTAAGCAAACACTTCATGCTCGCATTTACCTGGAGCCAATGTGGTATTATCACATTTTGGAGACTCAATTAATCTCAGTGATGGGTGATACGCTTGTCTGGCCCTGCCATGCATCGAAGCGTGAAACGTAAACAAAGACAGAAGGGAAAAAGAGTGTACTAACAATAGATTAATGCACCTAATTCAGTACGCACAACAAATGTTGTTCAATACTGCCGGAGAGGAGAAGAGAGCTCACACATTATGTAACAGACTCCCTATTCTAAAATATTTGTTCAATCTTAAGCTTTGGGCGGTCACTTTTCCGTGGATTTTGCTGTCCACCGCGTTCTCTCTTTTGACAGTTTTCCTCTCCGATCCCTTTCATCGTTGACGAGTGACTGAGTTTCTTGCTTTGGCAGTGTGTGCAGTTTTGAACGTAATGACGACCATCTGCCAACCTTTTGGGCCAAAAGTAAACCTTCTTAAATTTACTCATGGTGGTTCCCACTGAAACATGTTCTCCCAAGGGCAACACATGTCCTGCTTTCATAATGGAGAATCTTAATGTGAGAGGCACCTGTTACGCTTCATTCTTGCACATAGGCGTACGTTTTATCGGAAGGTCTGCTATGCGCAATAGATGAAGCACGATAACGCACCAGTTTTGGAAGCGCACCATGAATTTTTAATGTGACGTAATTTTAAATAAATTCTGACGTAAGCGACGTCTGCTTTTAGATCTAACCGTCAACCTTCGTTCTCTTTGGCTTGTGTCCGTCGATGAGTGAGGATGTGTTCTTTTGAGCTCCAGGTATATGTTAATGTCCACAGGAAAATTCATTGATTAGCTGATGACCGCAGCCTGTAATGCAAGGCAATATTATAGAGAAGTATCTAGTATGATTTCGTCAAGTTTCTTGTAGATGAAGTAACATTTTAATAATAGTCGTGGACTCTATTGTTTTATGACGGCTAGTTGCCAGCTCATATTTTTGAGACAAAAAACGGACAAAGAACTGTGTCTATGATTTTAACAAATGATCTTCTGATTCATCTCTATGGAGCCTTGTTACAATAAAGTGTCGTATTAAACGTGTATTGAAAACTTATGAACTGAATCACGTCATTTCAAGTTGATACAGTGTTCCAGTTCAAGTTCTGTTATGCACTACATTGATATGTTACCAGCCACACGTAACATATAAACTGGTGGACCCGGTATGAGAATCTTGAAGAAATAATAGCAGCGCACAAAGGAGGAAAAAGGCCACGATTGAAGAGGCGTTGTTCCTTCCAGATTTTGCAAAACGTCTTCTGTCCGTTTACCATACTGTCCAGCGCAGTGAAAGCAGTGCGCAGTATATTGTCCTTTCGCCTACCAGCCCGGCTGAAGTTTGTCTGCAAGAAAGAAGTCTGATATAAAATTTTATCGTGAAGATGCTGCTGAAGGATTGACGACCGTTCGTCTACATTACAGATAGTGGCGTTGACATAACATGATTTGTTCCAGCTGCCGTACGTTCCGGTCACGTATTTACAGCCAGAGAAGATTTGTCAGCATCCAAAATAACGTTTCATGAAGAGCCGGCAGATCAAAATGGCGAGTTTTGCAGCGTAATGAGAAGTACGACTGCAGCTGGAGAAGTTAGCTCTACCCATGTACATGCTTGAAGGAGAACCTCCGACGAGATCCAGACCAGCGCTGTTCTGAGGACGGATCTGTTTATAAGCTAAATGGTTGATCTATTGTGGCCTGTGTTTGGGTGAAATCTGGGGGAGTGCTCTTCACGAATTAAAAAAAAAAAATGTCCTTCATGTACTTTGTGGTTTAAAGCGGGTGGTTGGAGAGCCGACCTTGTTCTTGTGATCCATCTCGTCGTAAGACGGGCACAATTTCAAGGTGTTCCTGAGGGCACAGATAGTAATTTTCTCTCAGTGGAACCTGGCCAACAATTCTGAGTGTTTTGTGTTCACTGTGAGATAATTATTTATCATTAGTTGTTTAGTGGTTACGTCATGTTTTTACTTGTAGTTCGTTGTTTTTTACTTTTTTGTTTTCTTTTGTTCACCTTGCATTATTGTTCGTATACTGTAGGCCTTCCCTTACTATCGTTTAGTTGGTTAATATATATCTATATTTACTCGTTGTCTCTCGTCCTAGTGATATCTTTTGTGTAGTAGTAAGCTTGTGTTATTTTATTTGGCATATTATTTTTCTATGCCATACTTCTATTATGCTTACTATACTGTGCTTTCGTCTAGTTCGTATTGTCTGCTAAAGAGCATATAGCTTTCATTGGTTGTTAGAAACATTTAATTAATTTTGAAAACTTGCGTTGGTGCAGCTTATTATTCAGCAATAACCATATTAATATATATTAAGAAGGCCATGTACAACCTTACGACATGTCTACTCTGGAATATTCTATCCAGCTCGGTGAAAAACTTGGCATGCAAGGTAAAGCACTCAAAGAATTTGCCATGGAACAGTTGGCAAAAGAATAAGAATAGCAGACGAGAGAGAGAGAAGAAGAAAAGAAAGCAGTAGAACTAGAAAGAAGAGATAGAAGGAGGGCAGAAGAATTAGCCATTCAAGAGAAGAGAAGGCAAGATGAAGAGAAGCTGAAATTAGCTCAATTACAGCATGAGAAAGTTATTACTCATATTGAACTAGAGAAATTGAGATTGCAAAATGGGAATAAACAAAACAATATTGATGCCGAGGGTTCCTCAAAAATAGATCACTCTGATTCTTTTAAACTGCGTTTGCCTAATTTTAAACTAAACATTGATGATATTTCATGCCTTTTAAACCGTTTTGAGACGGTGTGGCAAGAGCACAAAATAGACAAATCATCCTAGTGTAGCAAAATCATGTCATTATTGACTGGAGATGCACTAATAGCAGTATGCACAATAGATAATTTACACAGAAACAATTATGATGCTGTTAAAGCCCTGCTTTTAAAGAAATACCAACTTGATAAAAACGGATATCGGCTACGGTTTAAGAAATTAGTGCCAGACACAAACAAGGATTTCACGGGGTTTACTGCATCCATCAAATTATGTTTCAATCGATGGATTGAGCTATCTGAAATCGAGTATACATTTGAAGATCTTATGGATCTTGTTCTCAGAGACAAAAAACTCTCATACATAAGCCTAGATTTCTTGGCATACCTACATGAAAGAAAACCGCAATCCTTGCCAGTTGTGAAGGAGTAGGGGCGTCAATTTATGACAGCGCACCCCGGAAATGTGGCCAGTAACTTAGAGATTAAAGAAGCTTTGCCAGTTTCATCTGCACAGTCTTAGCATGGGAATAACCGCAGATATAGATCTCAAATTATGGAGAAACTTTGGAGGTAACAATGAGCGTAACTTTGGATCTTTTCGAGGACGCTATAATGTTAGTAATCGTTAACCACCTACTCGAGGAAACTTTCGACGATATTTTGATGAAGATGGACCACCACATCATCAAAGCAAAGGATGGCGCAGTTCTGAAAATTTCTACATGCATAAAGGGGACAGATCTTATTGTAGTGAAGGCAACCGAAATGCACCTCCTAATCACTCATACAAATCAGGGTAGGAGAGGTAATGGTCACAATTACAGGAGAAATAATACTTCATATTGTTCTCAGAGTGGAGAGTGCACAAACGCTAATGCTAGCTTCTCTCAAAATAGCAATACAGGGGTAGTATCTTAGAACAATGACAATGTCAGTCATGCAAATGCTTGTTCAGTCAATTTGTCTAATGCTTCACAATGCGTTGATTGTAGAACTCTTTTCTAGCCTGATTTAGTTTCCACACTGCTGTGTGGTCACCCTCTGCCTGCTTTGGCTTCACACGATGGTACTTTCCACAGGGGTATAATGAACAAAAAACTCGTGTCAATCTTGCGAGAAACAGTGCGCACAAAGGTGGGAGTGCGAAAATCTCTGGTACACCCCTCATGTCGCACAGAGGATAAGGTTAAATGTATAACATTTGGAGGTACTATTGAGTACTATCATAAGCTGAGGTATATATTGATGCACCATTTTTATCAGGAAAATTGTAGTCTGTCTTCTCATGGCACCTGTTGCTGATTTGATCCTGGGCAATATTCATAATATTAAGGATTGCTCGACTGAGGAGACAGCCAATTGGGTATGCCAACATTTGAGTTCAGCTAATGCAGTACTTACCAGGGCACAAGCTCATGCTCTAGAACAGGGTGAAATATTATTGAATGATGATGATGAAGATGTTCAACTTCATCCTCCTATTACAAAAGAGTCATTCAGCGATATGCAAAAGAATGATTATTCCTTGAAAAAATTGTTTCGCTTGGTCAGGGCGAATGATGGAAATTTGGCAAACAATGCACGACGTTGGTACACATGGGAAACTACGATTTTGATTCCGAATTTCAGGGATTCTGCGGCCATACAAATCATGATACCTGCTGAAGTTAGACCTTATATTTTAAGACATGCTCATGACTCAAACTGTGCGGGTCATGTGGGTCGTGCTAGGACTAAATACATAATTTTATCTTCTTTTTATTGGCCTCGTGTGGCTAGGGATGTTTCATTGTTTTGTCGCTCTTGTGTGACACGCCAACAAGTGGCGACAAAAGGCACTTATCATACTGCACCCATACAAGCGTCTGATATTCCTATACGACCGTTTTAAAAAATGGCCATTGATATAATAGGCCCACGATCAGTTATGTCGGTTAAAGGACATAGATATGTCCTGACTTGCATTGATGTATGCACGAGATGGCCAGAGGCAATGCCTCTTAAAAACATTACCACCACAGATGTGGCGGATGCTCTTTTTCTTGTTTCACTAGACTAGGTTTCCCAGATAAACTCTTATCTGACAGGGGAACACAGTTTGTGTCAGACGTCATGTCAAAGGTTATGCAGCTATGTAAGATTGATAGATCTCTTAGCTCCGTGTATCATGCCATGTCAAACGGCATGGCAGAGCGGCTAAATAAGACGCATAAACAGCTGTTGGGTAAGGTAACGGAAAAATATCCACAAGACTGGGACCGGGTATTACCCGCCATTTTATTTGCATATAGGGAAGTACCGAATGAACAAACAGGTTTCTCCCCTTTCGAGCTCTTTTTTGGTGCTTAACCAAGAAGGCCCATGTCATTAATAAAAGATCTACTCATAGGATCTGAGGTGACTCAGGAAGTCCAGTCATCTTAGAATACGTTATCAATCTCAGACGAAAACTGATAGATGCTTGTCAATTAGCAATTCAGTCGCCAGAAGAGGCTGAAGAAATCATGGGTGTTTCAAAACAAAAATAGTAAATTAAGACAGCTTTGGCCTAGAGACGAAGCTTTTGTTTTGCTACCTAGAAAGGAAAATCGCTTACTCTTTGCTTGGAATAGCCCATATAAGGTCATTTCCAGATTTACTGATGTTGATTGTATTCTTGATGTCAAGGGCAAGAATAAAACCTTCCACATTAACATGTTGAAAAAATTCTATGACAGACCTGACTATCTCAAACCTGTTTTCGAAGCTGTTGACGACTCCACTAATCGTCTTTCTTCCTATGCTTCACTTGCTGTCATTCAGGAGGAACACTCTTCATTCCCTGATATACCCTGTCAACTTCAAATCATGTCCCTTTATGCGACCAAATCCTGGACAGCTGTAACTATTTGTTCGGAGCTGTCCGCCGAACAACAACGTCAGATTCAATATCTTCTTGAATCCTTTTAACAGGTTCTTACTGACATACTTGGTAGAACTTCTATCATTTCTCATGACATTATTCTTAAAGATCATGGACATATTCGCTTAAAACCCTTCCCTATTCCTTTGCACTTTCAGGAACAGGTAGAGAATGAATTAGATAAATTGCTACGTCTTAGTATCATTTCAAATTCAAATTCATCAGAAAGAAAAACAAAAGTATTAGGCTATATATTGATTTTAGGAAACTTAATAGCATAACTGTGTTTGATGCAGAAGCAATGCCAGTCCTTGAACTATTATTGGCAAAACTGTCAAAGGCTGCTTACTTTAGCAAATTTGACTAATCAATACGATATTGGCAGGTTCCTCTCACTGATAGAGCTAAACTTCTTACTGCTTTCGCAACCCCTAGAGGTCTTTTCCACTGGACGTTATGTGTTTCCGTTTGATGAATGCTCCAGCGACTTTCGTCCGTATGATGAGGAAAAGTTTTTCTCATAGGTCTGACATCTTCACCTATATAGATGATATATGTTTATTTAGCAGCTCATGGGACAAAAACATCTCAGGTCTCAAATCTCTACTTGAAACACTTCGCCTTCATAATCTTACTGCCAAACATTTAAAGATTCAAATGTGTTTAACGATATCTCTTTCTTGGGCCACAAAGTCGACCATGGCTTCCTTAAGACAGAAGATAGTTGTAGCCGCTCTTCTTCCTTCTGGAGACTACCAACTGTTGTGATGGTTATATTTTGGTTTGGTTAGCGAATGTTCTGATTAGTGCTGATTTAGTGATTATCATCTTTGGTCGGGCTTACAGGTAGCCGACAACTTCAATAACGCGAATGAATATTGATGTGGTTCGAGAGCTGATATATCAATGGTGATGATGACAACAACACTGACAAGATGTGTCATCAATTTGACCAACAGTTAGTAATATACGCTGGACTCATGGATCAATGTAGATTACACATTTATTTGTTCACGCAACAACTTCAATCATGGTCACAGCAGGCATCATCAATCATGTATCAAATCACATTGGGACATCATGGTGCATAGCATTGATATATATTGATCATGTACTTGATTGACATACCAGATAACGGCTGACCTCTTAAGGGTAGCAATAAACGTTATGGCCAATGGTACTAAATACGTGGAACGTTAATATCAATTAATGTTCCATTTTTGGTTGGCCTCATAAACAATATATTTGAGACATCCATAGTAGATCAAAAGGAAGGCATCATATAAAACAAACAGTGCATTTTCATAATCCATAGTAATAAACTTGATTGACCTCCTACAACTTTCCGTAGTCCGTTTGACGGCAAGGGTATTATATATATATATTTCTTACGTACGTGAACTTCCTCTTTCCAAGACACGTATTCAAGACTGTCAGGCTATCAATAAAAACTTCAATAACAAAATCATCAGTTTAGTCCTCACTAGCAGCGAATATCACATCGCCTAAGCCCTGACTAAACTATACTAGCATTATACCACAATGCATCCAGCATTCACTTACGGTAGAAGAGAAGCTGCCAACACTTCCTCCTGGAAGGTAATTAATACAATATAAACGTATGCCCTGAAGAAAGGAATGGAAAGGTCTTTACTGGAATGGAAACCCATCAACAACAAACTGATAAAAGCAAGACTGAGAGGGAGGTTCACCAACACGACAATTATACAATGCTATGCACCAACAAATGACAGCGATGAAGAGATCAAGGACGAGTTCTATCAACAGGTACAAAAAGAAATGAAAACTACACCCAGGTACGATCTCATTATAGTAATGAGATACCTAAATGCGAAAGTGGGAGCACACAATAATTATAACGAAAGAGTAATGAGGTAATGCGGCAGTGGAACAGCAAATGAGAATGGGGACAAATTAATAAGCTTCTGCAGTATTAACAACCTGGTCATTGGAGAAACACTTTTTCCACACAAGGAAGAGCACAAGTTAACATGGGAATCACCAAACGGACGAGACAGAAACCAGATAGATCACATAATGATCAATGGCAGATGGAGACATGCACTACAAGACGTGAAAGTAAGAAGAGGCGCAGATGTGGGAAGTGATCATCACCTAGTAGAAGCAAGACTGAAAGTGAAACTCAGAGCTGCTGGACCAGTTGCAGTCAAACAGAAAAGATACAACATCACGAAACTGAAGGATCCCCTCACCAGAAAAGCTTTCGTGGTCGACGTAAAGAGAAGATATGAGATTATCAAAAGCCAGAAAAGAACAGAGACCGATGATGTTGACCAGAGATTCAACACCATCTCAACAATATACAAAGAAAGCAGCAAGTCATGCTTGGGATTCCAGGAAAGAAAGAGCCAAGACTGGATAAAACCAGATACGCTAAACACCATAGTGAAGAGAAAAAAAATGAAAAGAAAGAAAACAGAAGCTAAGTCTTCCAGGTTAAAGGCAATATATAGTGAACAGTACAGTCTACTGGACAAGGAAGTTAAACGTCAAACCCGTGCTAACAAAAGGACATTTCTGGATGACCTTGCAAGACAGACAGAAGAGGCAGCACTGAGAAATGAACAAAGCACAGTATACAAAATAACTAAAATCATCAGTGGAAAACGAGGTGCAAACAATATTACATTAGTAAGAGATAAGCACGGAAATCTCATCACGACAGTAGAGGGACAGGAAACACGATGGGCAGAGCATTTCAGAGAAACTCTGAATAAGGAACCACCAGAGACACAACTGAATGTTCCTCAGGCTGAAAATGATCTAGATGTTGATACAGACATCCCACGAAAAGAAGAAATCATCACAGCAATCAAAGGGTTAAAGAATGGAAAAGCTCCTGGTCATGATAACTTAAATGCAGAGCTATTTAAGACAGACCCACAGCTAGCAGCAGAACTATTAGAACCACTATTTGCACAAATCTGGAAAACAGGGACAACACCAACAGAGTGGAGAAAAGGAATAATTGTCAAATTGCCCAAGAAGGGAGATCTTGCAGACTGCAATAATTGGAGAGGAATAACTCTTCTCTCAGTTCCCAGCAAAATACTAGGCAGGATAATTATACAGAGAATCTCAAAAGCAGTAGACCACAAACTGAGGAAAGAACAAGCAGGATTTAGAAAGAACAGAAGATGTGTAGATCATATATTTACCCTCAGGAACATTATAGAGCAGTGCTCAGAATGGCAAAGACAGCTGTACATTAATTACGTTGATTTTGAAAAGGCTTTTGACAGTATACATAGGGACAGTTTATGGAAAATACTGAGGGCTTATGGAATTCCAAGCTGCATAGTGTCAATCATAAAAAGCCTTTATGCCAACTTTACGTGTAGCATTGGGCAGTGCAACCTAACCTTTGAAGTGAAGACAGGAGTACGACAGGGATGCCCCTTATCAACCAATCTATTTTTAACAGTCATAGACTGGGTGATGCGCCAGACAACAGAGGACAATCCAAGAGGAATAAGATGGACTACCTTTTCTACATTGGAAGATCTGGAATATGCAGATGACATTGCACTGCTAGCACATTCACATCAACACATCCAGGAAAAAAACGGATAGACTTAATACGTATAGCCAGCAGGTGGGCTTTAACATCAACCTAAAGAAGACAGAGGTCATGACGCTCAATGTGAGCCACCCTGAGCCCATATCAGTAAGGAATCAGCAACTGGAACAGACAGATGCCTTCACATACCTAGGATGCATAGTAACACCAGACGGCGGAGCAAGCAGAGACATCAACAACAGAATGAACAAAGCAAGAACAGCCTTTTTTAGTCTAAACAACATCTGGAAGTCCTCTCAGTACAGCACAAGCACAAAATTAGGATTATATCAGAGCTGTGTGCTTTCTGTGCTTCTCTATGGCGCGGAGAGCTGGAGAGTTACAGAGAAGGAAATGTCGAAATTGTCCTCTTTTCACACAACATGCCTAAGGAAAATCCTCCGAATCTTTTGGCCGAATACCATCACCAACCAAGATCTGCTTACTCGGAGCAAGCAAGAGGACATGCACACCATCATAGCTGGCAGACGCTGGAGCTGGGTTGGCCATGTCCTCAGAAGAGACCCCGATGTCATCACAAGAACAGCTATGCTATGGACCCCTAAAGGAAAACGAAAGAGAGGCCGACCAAAAACAATTTGGCAGAGGACTGTGGAGGCTGAGATGCAAAGAATGAACCAGAGTTGGGGCACTGTACGAAGGATGGCCGCCGACCGAGCAAAGTGGAATCAATTTGTTGTTGCCCTACAAGACGCCACCAGGCGTAATGGCCACTGACTACTTTGACGGTCGGTGGCTAAGGATCAAAGAAGAAGAAGTAACGTATGCCCATAGACTGGGGCTATGAAACAATACAGACCAACCTCTGACAGGTCTGGCTGACATCTTGAATCTCCCCTCACTACGTCATCAAAAATCATTAGCAACCCCTTCAATTTAATACCGCACCAAACATGTGCTCTTTCGTGCACAACTAATTTATACATTATTAACCATACTTAATTATGCTGATGCGTATCCTTTTAATAACAGTTAGACTTGTGTCAACACACAATACTGTTAAGTCCAACACCCTTAAAATACCCAGGGTGAAAAAGGACGTAACAGATTACCTCAACCCCCCGGAAAAAAAAATTATTTTTTTTTTACTTGAATAACCGCGTAGAGGTCGATCAAATTATAAATAATACATCTTATCAACCTTATTACACTAAAGAAAGTAATAATAGTGAAGGAAGAAATTTAAAAATCCAACTGAAATGAACGAAAAACAATGTAAGGAATTGTAGAACTACTATCAACCAAAATGTGGCAATTGTAGAAACAATAGAGAAAATAAATGACTAAAGATGATAATAATCAAACAAAATGTTAAAAGAAAGAAAAAATGTCAATAAATGAATTCAATTACATGGAATATGAATGCATATAACCATGAGGTATGAATGAGGAAGAATGCAAATAAACTACGCGAAGTAAACAACACACCTAAAATTGCGTAGCAATAATTAGCGATACTAATGAAGTACGAGTGCTAATATTCTACGTATGTTATGAGCGAAAAGTACTAGCGCTATGAACTCGCACTCATATAATAATATAATTGCTATTTACTATATTAAATATTAAACACAACCAAGTTAGTTTAATTGTTAATAGTTAAAGCACAGAGTTCATTGCCTTAAAATGTCATTAATCCAAACTAAAGCCACTGTTGACAAAAGTCCCGAAGTAGTAATGTTATATTTGATGACTGTCAATAAGTTCACAATGTTACGTTTGAATTAAAATGTTATCACTCTGAAATGTTAAATTCACATAATAGTCTATTATTTCTAAGTTCAAGTTATTGTAGTCTATCAATGGAAAACTGTATGTACAAAATTACTGGAATGTCAATGTAGACACAAAACTAGCATAAAAGTTAATAATAATTATATTACTGAACGAAGCAAGGTTCCTTGAGTAGTAAGTCACAATTGAGGAACTGTCCGTGTAGAGGCGTTACTCTATGTAGGACAACGAGAGAGAACATCGGCGAGTACATTTTCTGACCCAGGGATTGCGCGGATCGTAAAGTGGTACGGCTGTAAAGCTATTGCGTACCTCTTGAATTTCGATGACTTCACATCTCTGTTGTTAAGAGCAGTAAGAGCACGCTGATCTGTTTCCACGATGAAATGTGCTCCCAATAAAAATCGTTGTAGCTTGGTTATTGACCACACCATTTCCAAAAGTTCTTTATCCAAGACTGAATAATTTTTCTCTGTAGGCGTCAATTTTCTGGACACGTACATTACTGGGTGCAATGTACCTTGTACTCCTGTAGTAATGCTGCGCCTATTCCAAAATTTGACGCATCGCTGCGAAGCACAAAAATTAGGTCTGCATTAGGCAACCGTAAAACAGGTGCAGCAGAAAAATATGATTTAATGATATCCAACGTGATTTGATGTTCTTGCGACCACCGAATCATGTTAGCTGCGCCCTTCTTTAACAACGTAGAGAAAGGTGCAGTGATGGTAGATAAGTGAGGAATGAATCTCCCATAGAATTGAATTAGCCCTAAAAGACTTCTGACTTGTTTTTTTTGTCTTAGGTGCCGTGATATTAAGGATTTTAGAAACATTATTGTCCTCAGTATATAACAGACCGTGACCAACACGATGACCTAAAAATGATATGTCATGAAAACCAACATATGCTTTAGATGGTTTAGCTGTTAGGTTATACGCACGTAGAGTGGACAATAATGTGTTCAATCCACGAAAATGATCATCACAGGAGTCACTAAAAAGACAAATGTCATCGATATAGGCAATGACATCAGGACGATGAGATAAAATACGACGCATCATGCGTACAAAGGTAGCAGGAATATAGTGAAGTGGATCGTACAATTATTTTTAATCGAAGTCTCATCCAATTCCTTGTCAACTTGAGTTCGAAAGTGAAGAGGAATGGGATATGGACGGACCCGAATAGGTGTGTCGTCGGTCAGTAAAATGTCATGGTGAATGACAGACGTACGACCAGGGATGTCAGTGAGGACATCTTGATAGGATTGTAGAAGAGAAGATATTTGCTGATGCTTATCAGCAGAAAGATCAGGAGAAATAGATACGTCATTCCACGTTTCTGTAGGGTTAAGTGGTACTACCGGTATAGGTACCTCCGGAAAAGAAGACTCATCTTCCTGAATAGCCGACAAAGCGGTATAATGATGGCGACAAGGTGTAGGGTCGTTAGTCGCTTGAAACACTGACTGAAAATTCTTTCAACATATTTATGTGAAAGGTTTTATGTTTACCCATGATATCGACAATGTAATCGACATCCGAAATTCTAGAAATTATCTTTAAAGGGCCTTTCCAGGCAATGAGCAAACGATTGTCTTTACGAGGGAGTAATACATAGGCCTCGTCACCAGGATAAAGCTGGCGAAGACGTCGATATCTATTAGCAAAAAGTCGAGCTTTTTCTTTTGCTAACTCAGATGATGTGGTAGCTAACCTACATGCATCTATAATTTTTTTTCTCAAAGAAATTACATATTCATACGAAGATTGAGTGTCATCCGTAATATCTTCCTCAGTGAGTAGGTCGTGAAGCAACGACATAGGACCACGAGGTTGAACACCAAACACGAGCTGAAACGGTGAAAAACCTGTAGTTTCATTTTGCACCTCTCGATAAGCAAATAGAGCAGCGGGTAGTACTCTATCCCAATCTTGAGGATGATCCTCAGTAATTTTACCTAATAACTGTTTTAGTGTTCTATTTTGGCGCTCAATTAAACCATTTGACATGGCGTGATAGATACTACTACGAGATCTGTCGATGTGTAGCATAGCCATGACTTGGGACATTGATTCAGAAACGAATTGCACACCATGGTCAGATAAGATTTTTCTCGGAAAACCTAGACGAGAAAAATCAACCATAGTGCATCCGCAACATCAGCAGATGAGGTACTCTTTAGTGGTATAGCCTCAAGTCAACGAGTACACATATCAATACACAGTGAGAATGTGTGTATGTCCTCTAGCAGAAGGTTGTATAGGACCAATGATATCGATAGCCATTTTCTCAAATGGTCGAATTGGAATGTCAGCAGCTTGAATAGGAGCTGCGTGGCGTGGACCTCGTACCTTAACCTCTTGACATGTAATGCAAGAACGACAGTATATATTTACTTCTCTATGGACACCTGGCCAATAGAATGAAGATAGCACTCTGGATTTTGTGCGTGAAAAACCCATGTGACCCGCACATTGGGAATCGTGAGCATAACGCAATATACGAGCTCTCATTTTAGTAAGTACTAGAATTTGAGACCGTAGTAAAAAACGGTGTATCTAATTCAATAATCGCCGTTGGGAAAGTCTCAACTGTGCCGCCAAACGTGACGCACTTCACAGTTTTCCCCGTTGCGCATGACGGGTGGACTAACGAATGTCTGATGCTGATGGTGGAACAACCTGTATCAAAAAGGATAGAGACAGGAATTTTGTTAGCAAATCCTTTATGTAAGGTTAGAGACCCTGTTCCATCATGCGTAGATGCTGACATGGCTGTGGACATCGCAGGAAGACTTGGTAAAACATGACCACAACTCAGCGTAGTGATCTCCTTGGGCTGGAACAAAGTCGTGCATTCATGGCAAAGTTTGGCCTGCTCAAAATCAATAGAACAAGACGATGCATTATGAGGATTAACATTTGTATCCTGATCTACATTACTTTGTGCATTACACTGAGCAGAATTAATCTGGTGATGCGATCTACCGTTGGAAGATCTATCTCTACCTCGAGATCGATTCCGACTATTGTCTCAAAAATTGTTATAATTATTATGGCTATTGGGGTTACCATTTTGATTTGATCTCCAATTATTGTAATAACTATTATCCCTTTGATTATACTGTTTGTTTGGAGAGTTATGTCGGTTATTAGAAAAATTTGATCTGGACTGCCAATTATTGTTGTAATTATTACCTTGATAATTACCAGAATTATTCTTGTTAAAATCACGTGACATGTGAGATTGATCCCAATTTTGATGATATGGAGAGAAATTTCTAAATGATTTCCCTTTAAAAGAATTGAAATTTTAGTTATCTCCCTTTTTAAAGTTTCTATCATTACTGAGAGAACGATTTCGGAAATGATTTCCTTGTTGCACGGCAAATGCAACAGGTAGTTCCTCTCTAACATGAGAATTGCTAACTACCATGTTTGGATGTGCTGTACAATATTGTCTACCGTTTTGCTCCATGTCATTTAAATTTGCTGGCTTACGTTCATGCAGGAACGAAAGAAATGACGGGTTAACCGAAGACATGACCAGCAATAAATCTGCAAGAGCGTCATAGGAACGTTCTATTTTGGATAATTCAACCCATCTGTCAAATGTGAGACGTATGTGTGAGATAAAATCACTAAAATCCTTTCCGTTTTCCGGTAACAGTGATTTAAAACGTAAACGATAACCATCCTCATTAAGTTGGAATTTTCTAAGCAAAGCAGCTCTGATAGCATCATAATTATTTTTATCAGTATCTTTCAACAGATTAAATACTGTCATTGCTTCGCCTGTATGTAACGGTAACAAATGTGCGCAATACTGTGATTTTTCAATCTTGTTGGCTTCGCATATTGTCTGAAACCTATCTAAATAAAATAGTATATCGTCTGCCAGTGGACTAAATCGTGGCAATTTAAAGTTAACATATTTATTATTTTCTTTGTTAGAGGAAGCATGACCAACCTGAGCGTTGTGAAAATTGCTTTCATTCGTTAATCTAATTTTCTCAAGCTCTAATGCCATCAATTTTTGTTCATGTTGTCTTCTATTTTCATTTTCAGCAGCCTCAAGCTGAAATCTTCTCTCATTTTCAGCAGCCTCAAGCTGAAATCTTTTTTCATTTTCTTCAGCGGCCAATTTCCTATTTTCAAGTTCCATCTGAAGTCTTTTGTCTTCCGCCTCTAATTTTTTTGCTTCTAGCTTCTGAGCCTTGTCATATTCGACAAGTGCGAATTGTTTTAATTCTTCAGGAGTCATACCAAGGGATTTACCTTGTTTAATGAAGTAATCCAAAGAGGCCATTATGACAAATGTGTATGCGTAATCTTACTTCCTTTGAAAGATTTTTCCAAATAATTTAAAATTTATTTATCTCTTACAAGTGCAATAAGTTCCTGTCCATAGAACTGCACAATTACTTACTAACTATTAATAATGTTATTAATTAATAATAAAAGTATGCATTAAAATATTACAAGAGTACAACAGACGTAGACAATGCAAACAAGATTGACAAAGACAAGATATAAAAGACGAATGACAACGTTCGCAGGAATCAAATGAACCACAAATTAGAACTAAAAAGAGAATTTTGCAAAGAATGCAATGACAGCTGCAAAAAAAAAATGACGAGACAATCGACAACACAAGGTATAAACATAAATGGTGTATACAAATAAACGATTGTCAGATCGAGAAGGACGGTCACAAATAAAATACATCATGAAAATAAGGTACTTATAAGAAACTAATATGATAACAACAGTGAGAAACTCGACGTCACAGCTAAACAATTAGTTGTCACAGACAACCAAACGCAGTGGTCTCAAAAATCCTTCAACAATTATATGTTGGAACTTCCACTGAGGGAGGTCTGCAAAAATGTCCCTAAAGAACACTCACGAAGGCCCTCGAGTGAATCTGGGATGTTCCCTTCGCGAGTCGTCAAACCCAACCGCCCACATGAAATATGGAACATAAAACATGCAATACAAATATGGACATATTAAAGTAAGGCTCAGCTAAACATGCAACGGTAAAAAGAACAAGTTTTTTTACTTATCTTTTCCTAAAAGAAAAATTTTCCCGGCCCTCGTAAAGTTTGCAGTTTTGGAATCCGGGCACTGCATGCTTGAGCCACAATGAACATGTTGAAGTTACCATCCAATTGGGACATCATGGTGCATAGCATTGATATATTTTGATCATGTACTTGATTGGTATACTAGATAACGGCTGACCTCTCAAGGGCGGCAATAAACGTTATGGCCAATGGTACTAAATACGTGGAACGTTAATATCAATTAATGTCCCATTTTTGGTTGGCCTCATAAACAATATATTTGAGACATCCATAGTAGATCAAAAGGAAGGCATCATATAAAACAAACAGTGCATAATCCATAGTAATAAACTTGATTGACCTCTGTTACGCACATATTTTTCTGAGTCAGTATATATTTATTTGTCTTGTTTGTACACTTTGATTTTTTGTAATCAAAGGTACATAACTCTTGGTTATCTGAGGTTACATTTTTGCAATGGTTGTTACCCGCTCTTGTGTCTTGGCCTGGCGGTCTGTTGTTAGATCTAGGTCTGGTTGTTATCCTTATTTGGCTCGAATAAGTAAGTTTTCTTAGAATGATTGCAACTAGAGTCGATGTGTATCTCATGACCATATAAGGCTTGAATGGTCAATCTTTCTTAGAATGTGTTCGCATCGCCCGATCTGATTTTAGTTCAGAAGGGTAGCGTAACTACGCATGCGTCAAGTTTTGGAATGTGAGAAAGAGACTTCCGCCCGGGAGTCGAAGGTAAATCTGTGATGGGTTAAGACGTGTTTTTCGTCGACCCGAGTTTTTCATCATGGGAATGAAGTCCTCTGTGAGTTCGACTGATAGTCTACTGATATTATTCCCATGTGACTATTTCTAAACGTCTGGAGACGGTTGTGAATTGTGGTGTATTTCGAATGTAAAGGTAATTGCTCTCTCATTACTTCGATCTGTAGCCAGTTTAGGTTCTGACATTTTTGTTCCCTGCTTGCTCACTTTCCTACTGGCAGAGAAGAGACTTTACTATTAGAAGTGCACCTCAGGTATCATCATACCATTGATTCATATATCGGGTTACTCTATGCCCGGAGAACAGTAGCTATGTTTTCTTGAACTCCGCTATGCTAGCGGTAACACTTAAGCAAGGTTTATAAAAGTATCACCACGAAGGCCATTATGAACAGTATTTATGATCTCGCCATGGAGTGCGACCTATTGTAGTCTAGGACCTGTATCTGACTTGTGGACGTTGGAGCAGGGCGAAGCTAAGCCTACATATTTAAGACCCGTTTCAATGCGGGGTGATTTTCTATGCATCTGTGCCTAGGGATGCAGTTTGATGGCAGAGCTGTGAGCTAGACAGCTTACCTATGATTTGTCTATGCCATCTACTTTATTCGCCATTTGTTTGACTGTGATGTCTTCAAGTGTTGTAAATGAATATGCTATATTGATGTCGTCGTTGTGTCGTCTCAAATAAATGATAGAAGCGTCACCAGCTGTCAACCATTACTTGACTTCCTCGTTGTGAGTCAATGTGACGTCCTTGTGACCTGTGTACTGTAGTCCTGTGTGGACATTCATATCCTAACAACACATCATCAGACATCCTACCAGACACGAGACACCCTTCCATACAGCCTTCAACATCCCTGGTGTCTACAGCAGTAATATTACCACTACACTTTGGTGTCTTCAAAATATTACTCCTCAACATTATTTGGTGGCCAGCTGGTTTCGTCTGGTAACCAGCACTTACGGGTTCATAACCAATGCAGCATTCTTCATTCGGAGGTCAAGGTTCGATGAACTGTTCTCGCTTCATGCCTTCAAGCTATCTAGATCAGCATACTACACAGTTTTCCCTGCACTCAACATTGTGACGTGCCAGCGTGATAGGTGTACTGTATTATGAAGGTCAAGTGCCGATTGAATCGAGTTACTGCGTTTAGAAGGTCAAGTGCCGATTGAATCGAATTACTGACTACTGTATATGAGAAGGCCAAGTTCCGTACCTCCATCATTATATATCAGAAGGTCAAGTTCTGTGACAGTCGTCATTACAGTTTTGATGATGCAAGTTCAGAAGTGTGATCAGCGTTGGATCATCTATCTTTAGAATGCTGATTACCACCTGTTCTTTGCCGTGTTGACGATATGATTGACATAAGATAAGTGGCCTATTTTGTTTGTGAACTGTGCCCTTATATTGTGTTAACTGAGCCTTCTGTGTTTTCCTATCCTTTTGTTATATGTTATACGTTGTGTGTATATTTATATTTCAGCGGGTTTTTTCAGTTGGGCGGTGTCTGATTATAGGTGATACCACGTGACAGAGGTCCTATATCAGCGTTCTTTAGGGACTTTGCAAATTTCCCACAGTGGAATTTGCTAGCGACAATTGTTGCTATTTTTGTTAGCTGTGACGAGGTGTGCTTTTTATCGTTTTTGTCATTTTTTTTCTGTTCTTTAGTTTTGATTTGATTTGTTTGTATTTGTCCGTCTCTTCTTCCTGTCATTTAGTTTTATACACCCTTTTGTTTATACACTGTGACGTCATTTGTTTTGTTTACTTTTTTCGCAGTTACCATCACACTTTTTGTGATATTTTTTCTTTAGTTTTGCTTTATGATTTAGTTGACTTCTGAGAATGTTTTCTTATTGTCTTTGATGCTTGTTCGTTGTTTAAATTGTTCTTTGTAGTCATACACTATATATAGATATTTGGTCATGCACTATTAGCTGTGTAGTGCATTTCACAAAGAATTGACTGGTGGTGTTATTATTATGCAGTTGATTATACAAGTTCTTTGCCAAAGACTTGTTTCCCACAGATATTGGGATGATGTAATGTGATTATACAAGTACTTTATTTAAGACTTGTTACCATTAAGGTTGGAATAAGATAATTTATTATTTCAGGTTTTGGACTCATATTATTAGACATTATGTCTACACTTGGGTACTTTATTGAGCAAGGGAAATCCCGTGGCAAGACTGGTGATAAGTTGGAAGAATTTGCGACTGTTCAATATGCCAAGGCATTAAAGTCGGAAGAAAAGAGAATGAAAATAGAAGCTGAACAAAAGAAAGCAGAAGCTGAGAATTTAAAATTGCAGATGCAGGTGGATGAAAGGAGATTCCAGATGGAAATGGAAAAACAAAAAAGAGAAGCTGATGAGAAGAAAATCCAGCTACAAATGAAAGCTTAAAATAAAAGACTAGAAAAAGAGGCTGAAGATAAAAAGTTTGAAAAACAAGCTGAAGCTGAAGAGAGAAAGTTACAAAGAGAGGCTGAAGAGAGAAAAGAAAAAGCAAAAATGGAGGACGAAGAAAAACTCTTAGCTTTGGAGTTAGAGAAGTTGAAGTTGATGAACATGGGTAATGCTAATGAGCCAAATAAGGTGTCATCTTCTGATAGGTCTAATGCTAGTACTTTCTAGATTAAACTACCAGCTTTCAATGCTTCCAGTGACGATATAACGTTCTATCTGGATAGATTCGAAAGGTCATGTAAAACACATAATGTAGATAAATCACTATATGTTGATCAATTATCGAATATACTTAAAGGTGAAGCTCTGAGTATGCTAAGCATGGTAGATGAGCCTGACAAGAACAATTATGAGGTTGTCAGGGCGGCATTAATAAAGAAATACCAACTTAACGAAGACGGCTATCGTCTTCAATTCAAAAATATGTTGCCAGAAACTGAAGTAGAATTCTCTGAATTTATTGCAAAAATACGTCTCACGTTTACACGTTGGGTTGAGCTGTCTAAGACAGAACATACATTTGAAGCACTTATGGACTTACTACTTAGAGACAAAGTTATGTCTTCTGACAACGAGTCTTTTCTTGCTTTCCTTCATGAGCGTAAGCCTAAAAACATAAAAGAAATGGAAGAATATTGTTGCCAGTATGTCACTGCGCACCCTCATGTAACCATTAGCAACTCTAAAGTGAAGGAAGGTTTGCCAGTTGCTTCGGCAGCACCATATGACCCAAACTTCTTTCATAAATTTCAGGGTACTCAACAAAATTTTAACAAGAAAAGTAACCGTAATTATGCTCAGAATCAGGGCAATCAATCACATAGCGGTTCTTCTTTGAAGAACTGGAGACGGGCTGACAGTCCTCGTTATTCTGTACACAATAAGTATAGACATTTTCGCAGAGGTAGTCATAATA
Source organism: Oreohelix idahoensis (assembly GCA_024509875.1). Classification (NCBI taxonomy): domain Eukaryota; kingdom Metazoa; phylum Mollusca; class Gastropoda; order Stylommatophora; family Oreohelicidae; genus Oreohelix; species Oreohelix idahoensis. The sequence continues at coordinate 36,092 of JAMPIV010015721.1, read as the reverse complement.
GAGGCTACCAAAACTATTCTTCGCGGAGACCTCAATACCAAACTCATAGATGTTCTCATCAATATGGAAATGATAATGATAACTATGGAAAATGGGATTCAAACCAGGATAACAGTTACAATAGAGAATACACTGATAATTTCAGAAGCAATAACAGTCGCAGTAGATCTCAACACAAAAAAAGAGATATCAGAAGGCAAATGCTGTACAGCAAGAATCTCAGGGAGCCTGTAAACAGGTTGATGATAATAAAAACTCTAGCGCTGTCACATGTTCTGCCTTTGACTTTGGGAGAGCAATTGAATGCCCCCAATGCACTACTTTGTTCGAACCGACTACTGTAACTACCTTGAGCTGTGGTCACCCTCTTCCCGCTCTTCCGCGGTCTTCTACCGAATCCTATTGCGGATCTTATTATCGGCCGTATTCACGGAGTTAGGGAATGTACTCCGCAGCAGATTGCTGCTTGGGAAGAACAAAATATTCAAGTTACCAATGCAGTGGTCACAAGAGCACAAGCTCTTGAGATACCTCAAACTTCATTAACTGATAACAATGAAGTACATAGCCAAGATAGTCACTTGGTTATTTCACGTGACTCTTTCATAAAATTGCAAGAAGAAGATCCTTCTTTTAAAAAATTCTTCATTCTAGCAAAAAAAGGTGATCCAAATCAGAATACGAATCGAAAATCTTGGATTACTATGAAGAACAGCGTACTTGTGCGTATGGTACAAGACTCGACGGCGTCTACACATTCACAAATTCTTGTTCCTAAGAGTATGAGATTACAAATATTGCAATATGCTCATGACTCGCAATGGGCTGGACATATGGGTTTTTCCCGTACAAAGTCGAGAGTTCTCGCGGCTTTCTTTTGGCCATTTGTGAACAAGGACATACGTATTTACTGCCGATCTTGCAAAGTATGTCAAGAGGTCAAATCTAGAGGACCACGACATGCAGCCCCTATCCAGGCTGCAGACATTCCTATTCGGCCGTTTCAGAAAATTGCAATAGATATTATTGGTCCTTTTAGGATCAAGTCGGCCAGAGGACATCAGTTTATCCTTACATGTGTCGACATGTGCACACACGTTGGCCAGAGGCTATACCTCTTAAGAGCATCTCCACTACCGATATCGCAGACGCTCTTTGGCTGATATTTTCTCGTTTTGGATTCCCCCCCCCCCAAAAAAAAATATTGTCAGACCATGGTACTCAGCTTATATCAGACACTATGTCACAGGTAATGTCTACTCTGCATATTAAAAGGTCTCTCAGCAGTATTTATCACCCAATGTCGAATGGGTTAGTTGAGCGTTTGAATGGAACACTCAAGACTTTACTTGGGAAGATAACTGAGGATCATCCTCAGGATTGGGACAGGGTTTTACCCGCGGCTCTCTTCGCTTATAGAGAGGTTCCCAATGAACACACAGAGTTTTCTCCTTTTGAACTTGTCTTTGGTGCGCGACCGCGCGGCCCTATGCCTATGTCTCTGCTCCACGATCTTATCACTGCTGATAATATTAGCAATGACACACAATCTTCATATGAGTATGTCATTGCTCTAAGGCAAATGATCATCGAGGCATGCAAACTAGCAACTTCTTCATCCGAATTTGCTAAAGAAAAGGCAAGGCAATTTGCAAATAAGAATAGATGTCTACGACAACTTTGTCCGGGTGACAAAGCACTCGTTCTACTCCCTTCTAGGGAGAATAGACTTCTTATTGCATGGAAAGGGCCGTATACGATAGTCTCAAATATTTCCGATGTCGACTATGTTGTCGATATTGATGGGAAGCATAAAACTTTCCATATAAATATGCTCACGGAATTTCTTGAACGACCGGACTACTTGAAGCCTATTTTCCAGGCGACGGACGATTCTCCAGTACCTCATGGTCATTACTCATCCCTGTCGGTTATACAGGATGAGGAAACTACTTTCTCAGATGTCAATCTTCCTCTTCCTGTGATCCCACTTCATTCTACGGAATCTTGGAAAAACGTTACTGTTTCTCCTAGTCTTTCCGCTGAGGAACACACCAACAAGTCTCTTCGATGTTACAAACGTTTCAGGATGTCCTTACCGACATTCCTGGACACACACATGTCATTGAACATGACATAATACTTACTGACCTTAATCCTATCAGAGTCAGACCCTATCCTATACCTATCCATTTTCAGTCACAAGTCGAAAAAGAATTGGATAAAATGATGCAATTGAAAATAATTGAACCATCCACTTCAGCATACTCTTCGTCCATGGTTATTGTTCGAAAGAAAGACAATAACATACGCCTTTGCGTTGATTATCGCAAATTGAACCAAGTTACGAAGTTCGATGCTGAACCTATGCCTTCATTAGAAGAGCTACTAAACAAACTTTCTAATTCTAGATTCTTTACCAAACTCGACTTATCGAAAGGTTATTGGCAAGTTCCTTTAACTGAACTCGCCAAACCTCTTACTGCTTTTTCTACACCTAGGGGTTTATTTCAATGGAATTTCATGCCTTTCGGCCTTATGAACGCCCCTGCTACATTCGTACGCATGATGCGTCGAATTCTCTCATATCGTACAGATGTCATAGCATACTTAGACGATATCTGTCTCTTCAGTGATTCTTGGGAAGATCACTATTTGGGTTTATACGAATTGCTGTCTACTCTTCGCGAGTATAATTTGACTGCAAAACCCTCTAAAGCCTTTATATGATTTAGTGAAATCTCTTTCCTGGGTCACCGTGTTGGTCATGGTCTCTTAAAGACAGAGGACCACAATATTCCAAAATACTAAACATTTCTGTTCCTAAGACAAAAAAACAAGTACGTAGTCTCTTAGGTTTGATACAATTTTACGGACGATTCATTCCGAATATATCCTCCATTATGGCACCTCTTTCAACCTTATTGAAAAAAGGATCGCATAATCTGATCCGCTGGTCTCAAGAATGCCAATCCTCATTGGACCAGATTAAAACTTTATAATCATCTCCACCTATCTTAAGGTTAACTTCTATTGAGAAGACTTTTGTTCTTCGAAGTGACGCCTCATCCATTGGGATTGGGGCAGCACTAATGCAGGAGTATTCAGATACTCTGCATCCGGTGATGTATATCTCTAGGAAACTAAATGCGGCAGAGAGGAATTACTCGGTTCTAGACCGTGAATTGTTGGCTATGGTTTGGTCAATTCTCAAGTTACAAAGATTCCTTCTGGGCGCGCATTTCATTGTGGAAACCGACCAGAAAGCTCTTACTGCTATTCAGAGTAAAAACGTGAAGAGCTCGAGGTCCACTCGATATGCCATTGCTCTTCAACCATTTCATTTCACAGTGCAAGCTATCCAAGGTTCGGATAATGTGATGGCAGACATTCTGTCCAGATGCCCACATGATTCCACTTAACCTTTCTGTCCTATATTTCCTGCTAGACGTCGAGATTTATAACTGGTCTCTACTATAATTATATATCAGCACATCTGTTCTCACTTTATGGGAATTTATGACATTGTACTATATGATTTCCTTTTTCTATTACCGATTTTGGTATAACGGAAGAAGGCTAAGTTAGCAATATAAGGGCCAAAAGTTCTCATGGCCACAATTTATAGTCAAGAATGTATTTTGATTACTGTATTAGAAAATTTAACATTTATCATATAGAATTGTGTTATTTATATTTTCGCAGCAAATCATTGATGTGTGCGAGATTCTGTACATTGTGTCAACCATGAAGTATAACGAAGTACTAACTTACCTTGGAACGACTCAGAGATGTGTCCTCTTAATTTATGTCCACGTCTTCTGGGATCACCTACTTAATTAGTATTATGTATAACGCATTGTATCATAATATTATTACATGCTTACATAATGTGGTATTTGGTTATTAAGATGTGTATATCTCTATAATGCGGTATATTATGATATGACACCGCTGTTTTGATGACATTCCATTGTTTAATCCTATGATAATATATTTAATGTCAGATAAATTTGTATGTGTATAATTGTGCTTGCATTATAATGTTGCCAGCACTGTGGTGTATGTTGGTGGCACCTCCCTGGAATATGTGTATACTTAGGGAAATGCTTTCTCTAAGGATCTGAGATATAGTCTCACCTGACGCTCCATGAGTCGAGCTAGCCTCACATTAAGCATTATAAATTTTTTAGGTGATACGTTTTGTCCGCGCATCATTCGTGCGTTACGAGCCTGTTGGATTTTGCTCTTGGATTCCAAAAAAAAAATCTTTCATTTTTTTCCCGGGGGGTGTGGTAAACTGTTACGCACAGATTTTTCTGAGTCAATATATATTTACCTGTCTTGTTTGTACACTTTGATTTTTTGTAATCAAAGGTCCATAACTCTTGGTTATCTGAGGTTACATTTTTACAATGGTTGTTACCCGCTTTTGTGTCTTGGCCTGGCGGTCTGTTGTTAGATCTAGGTCTGGTTGTTATCCTTATTTGGCTCGAATAAGTAAGTTTTCTTAGAATGATTGCAACTAGAGTCGATGTGTATCTCATGACCATATAAAGCTTGAATGGTCAATCTTTCTTAGAATGTGTTCGCATCGCCCGATCTGATTTTAGATCAGAAGGGTAGCGTAACTACGCATGCGTCAAGTTTTGGAATGTGAGAAAGAGACTTCCGCCCGGGAGTCGAAGGTAAATCTGTGATGGGTTAAGACGTGTTTTTCGTCGACCCGAGTTTTTCATCATGGGAATGAAGTCCTCTGTGAGTTCGACTGATAGTCTACTGATATTATTCCCATGTGACTATTTCTAAACGTCTGGAGACGGTTGTGAATTGTGGTGTATTTCGAATGTAAAGGTAATTGCTCTCTCATTACTTCGATCTGTAGCCAGTTTAGGTTCTGACATTTTTGTTCCCTGCTTGCTCACTTTCCTACTGGCAGAGAAGAGACTTTACTATTAGAAGTGCACCTCAGGTATCATCATACCATTGATTCATATATCGGGTTACTCTATGCCCGGAGAACAGTAGCTATGTTTTCTTGAACTCCGCTATGCTAGCGGTAACACTTAAGCAAGGTTTATAAAAGTATCACCACGAAGGCCATTATGAACAGTATTTATGATCTCGCCATGGAGTGCGACCTATAGTAGTCTAGGACCTGTATCTGACTTGTGGACTTTGGAGCAGGGCGAAGCTAAGCCTACATATTTAAGACCCGTTTCAATGCGGGGTGATGTTCTATGCATCTGTGCCTAGGGATGCAGTTTGATGGCAGAGCTGTGAGCTAGACAGCTTACCTATGATTTGTCTATGCCATGTAATTTTTTCGCCATTTGTTTGACTGTGCTGTCTTCAAGTGTTGTAAATGAATATGTTATATTGATGTCGTCGTTGTGTCGTCTCAAATAAATGATAGAAGCGTCACCAGCTGTCAACCATTACTTGACTTCCTCGTTGTGAGTCAATGTGACGACCTTGTGACCTGTGTACTGTAGTCCTGTCTGGACATTCATATCCTAACAACACATCATCAGACATCCTACCAGACACGAGACACCCTTCCATACAGCCTTCAACATCCCTGGTGTCTACAGCAGTAATATTACCACTACACTTTGGTGTGTTCAAAATATTACTCCTCAACAACCTCCAACAACCTGCCGTAGTCCATTTGACGGCACGGGTATTATATATATATTTCTTACGTACGTGAACTTCCTCTTTCCAAGACACGTATTCAAGACTGTCAGGCTATCAATAAAAACTTCAATAACAAAATCATCAATTTAGTCTTCACTAGCAGCGGAATATCACCTCGCCTAAGCCCTGACTAAACTATACTGGCATCATACCACAATGCATCCAGCATTCACTTACGGTAGAAGAGAAGCTGCCAACACTTCCTCCTGGAAGGTAATTAATACAATATAAACGTATGCCCATAGACTGGGGCTATGAAACAATACAGACCAACCTCTGACAGGTCTGGCTGACATCTTGAATCTCCCCTCACTACGTCATCAAAAGTCATTAGCAACCCCTTCAATTTAATACCGCACCAAATATGTGCTCTTTCGTGCACAACTAATTTATACATTATTAACCATACTTAATTACGCTGATGCGTATCCTTTTAATAACAGTTAGACTTGTGTCAACACAGAATACTGTTAAGTCCTACACCCTTAAAATACCCAGGGTAAAAAAGGACGTAACAATTGTACTGTTTCCAAGATTCTACACTTGTCTATTCCTAAGACCAAAAAAAAAAAAAAAAAAAAGTACGTAGTCTTCTGAGTCTTGCAAATTTCTACGGTAAATTCATGCCAAATATATCTTCCATCACTTCGGTTTTGTCTACGTTGCTAGAAAAGGGGTCTCCCAACAGAGTTCGGTGGACCCAGGCTTGTGACACCGCTTTAGCATACGTAAAACAGTACTTTTCATCAGAAACTATTCTAAAACTGCCTGATCCTCGTTTACCTATCAATCTCAGAACAGATGCGTCTCTGGAAGGCATTGGAGGGTCTCTGATGCAAGAAGTGAATGGAATTCTTCATCCTATTATGTATATATCCAGAAAGCTATCGAAGGCAGAAAGCAACTATCCCATCATTGAGCTTGAGGTTTTAGCCTTTGTTTGCTTGGTGTGATGAGTTATGTTATTTTTATTTTCAACTCGCCCCATTTTTTTTTGTTCCATTTTATTATGTTGGTTCTTTATTTATTCTTAGGCGGTCGAGTTCGTTATTTATTAATTCTATGTCATTCTTCATGGCGCTAGAATTATTCAGACAACCTTCACCGACCATTTTATTTGTGGGGATGGGAGAAAACCCCGACCCAGGTTGTTATGCGGAACCAGTGATTCATCCTGGTAGATAGGAGGTCAGAAGCGTTACAGAATATTACGTATAAGTTCGGCGAGTGAGCATAAATAATTTTACGATTGCTCGGTCAACGATGAGTCAGAGGTTAAGATTATGATATGATTGGTTGGGCTCGATTTATTTTATGTGCATGCATGATATTAGGTCAAAAGTTGGGCAGAAGCGGTTCCTGTGAGATGATGCCAGACCCTATGACTCACCGCGTCTGTATTGCATCAGGCTATTTGCAATATATGTAGTGAGCGCCAAAGGTAGCTAGCGCTCACAAGTCCAAGAATTTTGCGCCGTGAATAAGCGCCATTGCAGTCTGCCCGGTTCGGTGAGATTCTGTAAAGTTTGGGTATGTTCATAATTAATAGTTGTGTAGGAAGTTTTTTCTATAGGATTTTAGCACGTTAGAGTAAGCTGTCTTCTGGGATTTAATTTAATTTTTATTAGTCAGGAGTTGCCATCAATTGCTGACTTATACAAAACTAGAGCCAGTGTAGTGTAAGTTTTGTCTATAATCATACTATGTATAAGCTAGCAGTATCTATGATTAGCGAAGCGGGTTTTGAGATAATTAACTGTATGAGGTTAGGTGCTAAGTTAAACGGGAGCTCTGTGTAATGTAATAAAGAGGTCCGAGTAACAGCATTGATTATGATAATTGTATGGAATATACGCGGGTGTAGTTCGCCTACGAGCTAACGCACCCACAAGAATCAGGTCAGCCCGCGTCTGGGTGTAGCATAACAGACAGCGGGTAAATTGTGAGGGAGAGATAGGAGGGAGCGGTAATTTAGTCTGACCCATGGCAGAAAAGTCTGTTTTATTTCTTGTGGGTAGCTTGTGTGTAGGGGAGATTTATTAATTTAGGGGACACCAGGGTATAGATGAATCTTGGGTGGTAATGTGTTATGTATCAAGTAATTTTGAATTGTTGTATAGATGTTGTTATTTTTGTTTTACAGCTGTTCCCGGCGAGGAGGTTGTAGATAAACCTAAGCCTACAACGGACTGTGCCTTCTAGAGAGAGAGAGAGAGCGAGCAACGAGACATCAGTGTGATTGAAGAAAACTGGGTACGCGCTTTGTACCAGGCGCCCAGTTACGTCTGCAACACTGAGAGGAATGAAAAGTTCTCTTGCAGTGAGGAAACATACCTCAGCGGGAACTGGTCTCTAAATAAGAGCTCTTAGCTCGAAGAAGGCATAATATCAAAACAGGCTATGTTACCTGGTGTTGTTTATGTACTGCCACAATAATGCAGTAGGCCTAAATCCGAAGCGGGTTAACTCGTCGGTTTGAAGAGTGTCATCAGTGTCACGAAGTGGTTTTAAGTCTATAGAGTTTGCATGAATGAAAGCAAGACCCTAGTATGAGAAAGTCTGAGGAAATAGAATTTAGATGAAAAATGACATGCCTGTGGACAGATGAGACTATTGGCTCAAGGGATAGAACCAGGATTTGATTTTCCCCTTCCCGCTTCGTGACTTCAAAATGGCTATAATCTCACCCTCCTCTGACTCCCTTTAAATACAAGGAGATAAGGTGTATAAAACGACCACAGACACCACTATACAGACGACATAAAGTGAGTATAGTAAAGAGTAGAAGCTGATCCAGTAAATATATTATATATATTTATTTACAAAAAATAAAGCATTACAATTTCATCATCAAGCAATCACATAAATAGCGTGCGTTGTTGCACGGCCTGAAAAACCAAAGTACACATTAAATTTGATAGACACTAGAAAACCCCAACTCACATTCACTCTTTCTGTCACCCTGCTGAGGAACAACAAAAATGGTTAGTGATTAAAATTAACTCTGCTTTTGTGGGGGCTGTCCACTTTAGCCTCCACTCTCTAACACAAATAAGATTCTACTGTCTCAGTCCGGTTGACCCTTCCTCAACGAACGTCTACACCGCTTTCCACTTGTTAGGCGATATGCGCCGCTATCGAACACCACTGGAAATGCTATAATAATAGACTTGGAGTAACACAATGGCTCAGTGTCTATTCTTCGAGTAGATACTGAACAGACCCTACTGGTCCTGTCTATTTTCCCCCTCCTTCTCTATCTCTCTCTCTATCTCTCTCTCTCTCCCTTGGTCTCAGTGTCTCTCCAACACTCGACGACTGATGATGCGGCGTCTCCGTTACGCTCTTCTCTCGTTACCTTCACGACCCAGGTATGGTAACCCTATCACCTGTTCCTGAATTCTGCGATGATGATGATGAAGTTCTGGCATCAAGCGTGAGGTACTTGATTAACTGTCGAAAACTTCTCTGCTGCTGAATAGCTTCCCTCTTTTAACCCGCTCCGGAGTTATAGGAAAAACCACAGCCTTGATTTCCGGCTGTACGCAATTGAAACCAGTCTAGCTGAAGACTTGAACTTCACTGCAATAGACCGTTTAGGTTATCTTCTTTTGCTCCTGACGATAACTCGAGTACTCTGACCCTGAGATATGTCTTCTTGCCGTGGATAATTTTATTAGACAAAATTATGCTCCCCACTGTTTCGCCGTGACTCGCTGAAATTAAAAGGAAATGCGTCTATTGTATAACAACTCCAACATAACGCATCTCTAACCCATTAATCTTTATAACTCCCTTACTCAGTACTTCACTCGTCATGTACAACAATACATAAAATAATATTACCCACGTGGCACTTAAATCTCTCTCCTCCCTCTCCCCTTCTCTCGTTCTGAAAAAAACGATACATAAAATACTACTATCCACGTGTCACTTCAATCTCCCTCCTTCTACTCCCCTTCTCTCGTCTGCACAACAATACATAAAATATTCCTACCCACGTGTCTCTCTACTCTTACTCTTACTCCTCCCTTCCCTCAACTATAATCGGCCAGGTAAGTAAACAGACACCTCCCGACCTGTCTGCCTCTTATCTATTTGTTACGCGAGGCCACCCACGTGTCCAACCATTACAGCTAGGGAATTTCTTTGTCCGAAATCCCGTGGCCTCCTTTTTAACATTTACACATGAGGTTTCCCACTTACTCCAGAATTAAATGAAATCTCGCTATAGGAATAGTTTACTACTCTAAGCAATATAATTCACTTATAACATACATCTTTACTCTCCGATGGCATTCCTCACATTTAAGGTACACACAATCGAGTTCATAATAAAATTACATTGGTAAATACACAGAAATAAATGGTGGTTCTACACAACATTCTACAACTATGAACACACGTGTATCTCCTAACTTCACACGCTCCTATCCACTGCCAAAATCCTAGAAAGAATTATACATACTTTCCCATTCACATCGTTCTTCAAAGAAAATAATGGATGGCGCTACCATTTAAAACTTAAAAGCTAATGTCCCCGAAGAACTTTACTTACGGGCGAATTCCTCAAAGAACCCTCTAATAAATAAACGATAATAAAATCCTACATACCAATTTATCGCTGGGTTTTCCCACAGTGGAGAACGATAAATCGACGTCGACCGGCGGCAATATTACTTCAGAGAGACTTGCCCGCCGTTTAACTGGCTATTTATACACACCAGGGCCATCCCCGCGTGTTCTCTCCTGAGCATACCCTAGCTTTCCCTCGACCAATGGAAACGCTCAGAAAAATAAACATAACTATGAGCTACGCCAATCAGATTTGAAAACAACGCGACCGCGTGTCCAAAATGACATCACGTCCACGTGCGTTTCTGACGCGTCATACCGGCGTGCCCGAAAATAGCGATTTCCGTAAACAACGGAAAATCGCGTGATCAGAAGAAAATAAAACTGGTCGAGTGTAAAATAAATCTACCGTCATAAAACGACCCCATTTAATTTACCTCCTCAAAAATACCAAACACGATATATATTCAAATGAGAAGAAATAAAATGGTGAAAATTCAAAATAAAAGAACAGGATCGGGCCGGTTGAAGGACAGAATTACAGTGCGGCATCACTTAAGTCTTCCCCCCCCCCCCTTTCAAGTGCGGGAATCCGTGCTAAATCACTGAAATCTCTGGGTTTCATACTGGCCCGTATCTAGATCTACCTCTCGATGTAATCACTGTCATAATTTGCATTATCATACAGGCCCATCTCCATATCCTTGAGAATCTTTGCAAGCCCTGGATCGTGAGGGTCACGCCTGGTGATTTCCTCCTGGCGACTGCAACCTGACTGGTCGCCCTTCCTCCTCCCTCTCATGTGTTTCCTTCGCCCACGAATTTTCCTGGCGGCGCATGGTAAATACTGATTACCAAATGGTGCGGCCTCCCAGTGTTTGGAAACAGTCTGACTGGCTTGGCCAGACATCACCGTAACAGGGCGTAACTGTTTGCGGTTGACTGAAGAACCGTGCACATGTTCCTTCTTGTCAGTATTTCCCTCCCTTGAGGGATTTAATACAATCGGGGGCCTAATTCCCGACGACAAAGAAGATACTTCCGAAATCAGAGGCGTCACCACTGTTTGACCTTTAGGCTGAACAGGGCTGACAGGCGAATACGCCTCTGTAGATAACATTCCACTGTCTTTAGAGGCGTCTCTCCTCCGCATCACAAGACAAGGATGTTTGAGCTCCCGTGGGGCTCCGTGAATTTGGGGCTTTCCCCTTTCACTTTGTTGGCCTGCAGTAGGCCCCCTTGCATTAGCAAGGATCGGTGTGGTTGGGTTTCCCAAAACTAAGTATGGGCTTCCCAGGATGAAATCATGTGCTGGCTGTGCCATTACAGCTGCCTTGATGGTGCCAAACACAAACTTGCATTTCACCTCAATATTGGCTACGGGCAGACGCTGTGAGATACCTCTTCTCAAAATGCCACCAATCTCAACTATTTCTCCGGTCCACTGCCCTGGTTTCACCAAATGACGAGCGACGATACTGGGGTAAGTAAGCCCGCTGTCAAACAAACACGTAGTGGCCGTCCCATTCACTACGGCTGGTCCACTGTTAGAGAACAACTTCTCTGCCTGGACTGGTTCCCATTTATTCCCTTTAGTCCATCTCACCGGTCTTAAACAAGCTGCATGATGAGCTAGGGGTTTGTTCATGCACCGAGATGTCCAGTGGGAAGTGGTTCTACAATTCTGACAATAGATCTTGTTATCTCCTCTGTTCCTAGCGGATTCCTGAGCTGTTGTCGGCCGTGCTTGGTTATGCTGCTGGGGGCGCAAGTTATAACCAGAATGAGGCTCCTTGCGAGAAGGCCCTGGTTGCTGATGAGCTGGTGAAGTAGCTGGCTGCAATGATGAAGCTCCTTTGTCTGGGGCTGGCAGGTCTGGGTTTTTCCGTTTCTGGCTCAGTACCTCGACCTGTGCTGTCTGGAACCTTTCGGCGAACACGATAATCTGATCGAGTTGCTGGGCCCCCTGCTCTGCCAGATACCGCCTCAAGTCGGGGGACATGTTTGCTTTTACCTGTTCACACAGAACTAACTCCTCCAATCCTTCGAAAGTTTTTGCCAGTCCTGACAGTTCCCTCCACCGAGTAAGGTAATTTCTCACCCGCTCTGCAAACTGAGCAAAACTCTCTCCCTTCTCCGGCCTGCTCTCCCTGAACATGGTTTGGCATTTACGGGGTGTCCACTGAAACCTTTGCAACAAAGCGTTTCGCAGTGCCTCAAAGTTGTTCTGATCATCTATGAGCAGCTTGTTGTAAACTTCATACGCATGACCTTTGAGCGATTGTGATAATTTCAGACACCAAAGACTCTCATCCAACCCGTATGCCTTTGCCATTCTTTGAAATTTCTCCAAGAACACGTCAATCTTTTCATTCCCGTTAGGGAACGAGTCAAATGGGAAGCTCATGGCTGCCATTCGGGGCCCTCCGTTTCCTGAGGTGTCTCTCGCTCCTGCTCCGGGTGAATCTCCATTAGCTGAACTGCCTTCCGAAGATCGGTACTGCAGTTCCAGAGAACGCAGGGCAAGTTCATGCTGTCTCTCTGCTGCCTTCTCCCTCTCTTGTGCTTCCCTTTCTGCTGCCTTCTCCTGTGCTTCCCTTTCTGCTTGCCTCTCCGCTGCTTCCGCGGCGGCTGCCCTCTCTTCTTTCGCTGCTTCTGCGGCGGCTGCCCTCTCTTCTTTCGCTGCTTCTGCGGCGGCTGCCCTGTCCTCTTTCTCTTTCTCTCGCTGAATATGCCTATCAGTTTCCCTTATCAGGTAGGCCTTAGTCTCCTCCTTATCCATTCCCATGTCCTGAGCAGCCTCGCGCCAGGCAGCTCGTAACTTGGCCATATCCGCCATCTTACCTGTAAACTGCTGTAAGTTCACAAATACAGAGAAATGACAGAAAAGGAAAAGAGAAGGAACAACCTGTTACGTAATATAAAATATTCTCTATAACCGCTGTCCCAAAAACCCGACCTCAGACTAGCACCAAGTCTGAATAATAACCTGAGAAAAATTTAGTTAAGAAGCTACCAAAAAACTAAATTACCTTCCTGTTAAAGAAAAATATGTCGGTATGCCATCAATTACCTCTACGTCATATACATCAAAAATACCACAAAATCTACTAGACTGTATCCTGTGGAAAAACTTACAACTGGATCAGTTCTAGTAGCTCAAGTCTAGGGGATATTTAAAGAAACTCTATTCTCAGAAAACTTTCTATAGAACCAATCTAAAAATACAAACAAGATTCCAGAATTGATCCCAACAGAATGATCCCGGACGAGCCCCCACTTGTCACGAAGTGGTTTTAAGTCTATAGAGTTTGCCTGAATGAAAGCAAGACCCTAGTATGAGAAAGTCTGAGGAAATAGAATTTAGATGAAAAATGACATGCCTGTGGACAGATGAGACTATTGGCTCAAGGGATAGAACCAGGATTTGATTTTCCCCTTCCCGCTTCGTGACTTCAAAATGGCTATAATCTCACCCTCCTCTGACTCCCTTTAAATACAAGGAGATAAGGTGTATAAAACGACCACAGACACCACTATACAGACGACATAAAGTGAGTATAGTAAAGAGTAGAAGCTGATCCAGTAAATATATTATATATATTTATTTACAAAAAATAAAGCATTACAATTTCATCATCAAGCAATCACATAAATAGCGTGCGTTGTTGCACGGCCTGAAAAACCAAAGTACACATTAAATTTGATAGACACTAGAAAACCCCAACTCACATTCACTCTTTCTGTCACCCTGCTGAGGAACAACAAAAATGGTTAGTGATTAAAATTAACTCTGCTTTTGTGGGGGCTGTCCACTTTAGCCTCCACTCTCTAACACAAATAAGATTCTACTGTCTCAGTCCGGTTGACCCTTCCTCAACGAACGTCTACACCGCTTTCCACTTGTTAGGCGATATGCGCCGCTATCGAACACCACTGGAAATGCTATAATAATAGACTTGGAGTAACACAATGGCTCAGTGTCTATTCTTCGAGTAGATACTGAACAGACCCTACTGGTCCTGTCTATCCCCCCCTTCTCTCTCTCTATCTCTCTCTCTCCCTTGGTCTCAGTGTCTCTCCAACATTCGACGACTGATGATGCGGCGTCTCCGTTACGCTCTTCTCTCGTTACCTTCACGACCCAGGTATGGTAACCCTATCACCTGTTCCTGAATTCTGCGATGATGATGATGAAGTTCTGGCATCAAGCGTGAGGTACTTGATTAACTGTCGAAAACTTCTCTGCTGCTGAATAGCTTCCCTCTTTTAACCCGCTCCGGAGTTATAGGAAAAACCACAGCCTTGATTTCCGGCTGTACGCAATTGAAACCAGTCTAGCTGAAGACTTGAACTTCACTGCAATAGACCGTTTAGGTTATCTTCTTTTGCTCCTGACGATAACTCGAGTACTCTGACCCTGAGATATGTCTTCTTGCCGGGGATAATTTTATTAGACAAAATTATGCTCCCCACTGTTTCGCCGTGACTCGCTGAAATTAAAAGGAAATGCGTCTATTGTATAACAACTCCAACATAACGCATCTCTAACCCATTAATCTTTATAACTCCCTTACTCAGTACAACAATAAAAAATTCACTCGTCATGTACAACAATACATAAAATAATATTACCCACGTGGCACTTAAATCTCTCTCCTCCCTCTCCCCTTCTCTCGTTCTGAAAAAAACGATACATAAAATACTACTATCCACGTGTCACTTCAATCTCCCTCCTTCTACTCCCCTTCTCTCGTCTGCACAACAATACATAAAATATTCCTACCCATGTGTCTCTCTACTCTTACTCTTACTCCTCTCTTCCCTCAACTATAATCGGCCAGGTAAGTAAACATACACCTCCCGACCTGTCTGCCTCTTATCTATTTGTTACGCGAGGCCACCCACGTGTCCAACCATTACAGCTAGGGAATTTTTTTGTCCGAAATCCCGTGGCCTCCTTTTTAACATTTACACATGAGGTTTCCCACTTACTCCAGAATTAAATGAAATCTCGCTATAGGAATAGTTTACTCCTCTAAGCAGTATAATTCACTTATAACATACATCTTTACTCTCCGACGGCATTCCTCACATTTAAGGTACACACAATCGAGTTCCAAATAAAATTACATTGGTAAATACACAGAAATAAATGGTGGTTCTACACAACATTCTACAACTATGAACACACGTGTATCTCCTAACTTCACACGCTCCTATCCACTGCCAAAATCCTAGAAAGAATTATACATACTTTCCCATTCACATCGTTCTTCAAAGAAAATAATGGATGGCGCTACCATTTAAAACTTAAAAGCTAATGTCCCCGAAGAACTTTACTTACGGGCGAATTCCTCAAAGAACCCTCTAATAAATAAACGATAATAAAATCCTACATACCAATTTATCGCTGGGTTTTCCCACAGTGGAGAACGATAAATCGACGTCGACCGGCGGCAATATTACTTGCCCGCCGTTTAACTGGCTATTTATACACACCGAGCTTTCCCTCGACCAATGGAAACGCTCAGAAAAATAAACATAACTATGAGCTACGCCAATCAGATTTGAAAACAACGCGACCGCGTGTCCAAAATGACATCACGTCCACGTGCGTTTCTGACGCGTCATACCGGCGTGCCCGAAAATAGCGATTTCCGTAAACAACGGAAAATCGCGTGATCAGAAGAAAATAAAACTGGTCGAGTGTAAAATAAATCTACCGTCATAAAACGACCCCATTTAATTTACCTCCTCAAAAATACCAAACACGATATATATTCAAATGTGAAGAAATAAAATGGTGAAAATTCAAAATAAAAGAACAGGATCGGGCCGGTTGAAGGACAGAATTACAGTGCGGTATCACAATCAGCTGTAATAAAATCTACAGCCTTATGCAAAATAGGTAGATTATATTTTCCAAAGGCCCCTTCATCAGTATCCGGGAGAGGAGAGAGGGAAATCATAACTTTCCAAATTCTAACGGGAGGATGTGTATGACGAAAAGCAACTCATCAGAGCCTCAGACGAAGACGGTAGCATCAGAGAGACACTGAACGGAGACAGAAGAGAGATAGAGCGGAGTTTAGCGAGGAACAGTATGGTTAGATAGAAATACTTAGAGGACAGCCTCTGAGCAAAATCAATTAGCGTAGCATTTCTTGTGGTGTATTAGTTAGTTCAACACCCAGACAATCCCAAGAAGCAGTAAATAATTTGTGTCATCTCTCGGTTAAAATAGGTCTCCAAATAAATGCCTCTAAAACTAAAGCTATGAACTTTTCTAACGAGACCTTTGATATCATCTTGAACGGGGAAAAACTACAGAAAGTTGAAAGTTTCAATTATTTAGGCAGTAAAATGACTCAGGATGGTGACACAACAAGAGAAATCCATACTAGAATTGCTTTGGCAGCTAGCGCCTTCAATAGATTATCTAACATTTGAAAATTACGATCATTGAATATACATACCAAGCTTCGTCTGTTTAATTCAAATGTTATCTCAGTGTTAACATACGGCTGTGAGAGTTGGAAAGTAACAAAATCATTGGAGAACAAGCTGAATACATTCGAGAACAAATGTTTTAGAAAACTCATGAACATCAGTTGGAAAGAATTCAAGACTAATCGACAAATAAGAGAAGACACTAGGCAGAAATATGTCTCCGACTATATAAGGAAAAGACGATGGTCATATATCGGTCATGTCCTACGAATGCAAAACAACAGAATACCACTACAGGCGCTCACTTGGATTCCTGAGGGTAAGAGGAAAAAAGGAAGACCAAAAAAAAAACACTCAGAAGAACAATAATAAGAGAAGGAAGAACGTTGGGCCTAAATAATGTGCAAGAGCTAAGAGGAGTGGCGTCACAACGAACAACCTGGAGAGCACTGGTTTCTGCCTTATGCGCCGTGTTTGGTGCTTAAAGAATTTATTATTATTATTATTAGTTAGTTGTGCAGGGCCGCCTTGAGCGCCTTTGAGACAGTGTAGTCATTTAGTTTGTACATCTTCAGCGGGACAGTGTGTTTAGTTAGTAACAATAGTGTAGTCAGGAGTGGTGGCTCTTACTTAGAGACCCCCTCCAAGTATATGTCTTTATCATTAGTTGTTTTCATGCAGGTGTGAAAGAGAGCGTGGTAATTTTTATATTGTGTCTTTCACTTGATTTGTTCTTTTTTCAGGTTGTGCGAACTTGCACGTTATTGTTGTTTGCTGTGGTATTGATTTGTTGTTTTAATAAACTATAAAATGTACACTAGATCAGTTTATCTTTAACTATACTGAACTTGTATGCTTTGACTGTATAGTGGTGTCTGTGGATAATTAGTGTAACCTTATCTCCTTTCTGGTAGTCAGAGGTGTTGAGACAGTAGCTAGTAAATAAGTCACAAGTGGCGAGGGAGAGTCAATCTAGGTTCTCACCCTTGAAGCTATAAGTCTCATCCTTCCACATTCACTGTAATTCTCATCTTAATCTATCTTCTCATACTTTCCTCAAAGCTAGTGTCTTGTCTCTGTACTCAAACAGACTCTAATTAAAGCCACTTTGTGACAGGCGATTGCTAAACTACAACGCTATCTTCTGGGCTCACGTTTCTACATTGAAACTGACTAGGATGCTCTCGCCTATCTACAGAAATCCGACCTCCGTAATGCAAGAGTAGCTCCAGATATCTTGTCACGCTGTTCACAGACTGAAAACTTTGATGCTTGATCCTAACACAGTATAACTTATTCCTTGATGGATGGGTCAACTATTGATGCATATAAACATTCCACATTGAACTAGAAATCTGAAACATTGATGCTTCAATCTGCTGAGGTCCGAAAACTTTGACTAGTACAGCTGGTGGATACATATACAGATGGATTCTTCTTCTTCTTTGATCCTTAGCCGCCGACCGTCAAAGCAGTCAGTGGCCATCACGCCTAGTGGCGTCTTGTAGGGCAACAACAAATTGATTCCACTTTGCTCGGTCGGTGGCCATCCTTCGTACAGTGCCCCAACTCTGGTTCATTCTTTGCATCTCAGCCTCCACAGTCCTCCGCCAGGTTATTTTGGTCGGCCTCTTTTTCGTTTTCCTTCAGGGGTCCAAAGCATAGCTGTTCTTGTGATGGCATCGGGGTCTCTTCTAAGGACATGACCAACCCAGATCCAGCGTCTGCCAGCTATGATGGTGTGCATGTCCTCTTGCTTGCTACGAGTAAACAGATCTTGGTTAGTGATGGTATTCGGCCAAAAGATTGGTGAATTTTTCTTAGGCATGTTGTGTGAAAAGAGGACAATTTCGACATTTCCTTCTCTGTAACTCTCCAACATTCCGCACCATAGAGAAGCACAGAAAGCACACAGCTCTGATATAATCTTAATGTTGTGCTTGTGCTGTATTGGGAGGATTTCCAGATGTTGTTTAGGCTAAAGAAGGCTGTTCTTTCCTTATTCATTCTGATGTTGATGTCTTTGCCTGCCCCGCCGTCTGGTTGTTCTATGCTTCCTAGGTATGTGAAGGTATCTGTCTGTACCAATTGCTTATTCCTTACTGATATGGGCTCAGGGTTGCTCACATTGAGCGTCATGACCTCAGACTTCTTTAAATTGATGTTCAAGCCCACCTGCTGGCTAAACTTATTAAGTCTATCCGTTTTTTCCTGGATGTGTTGAAGTGAATGTGCTAGTAGTGCAATGTCATCTGCATATTCCAGATCTTCCAATGTAGAAAATGTTGTCCATCTTATTCCTCTTGGACTGCCCTCTGTTGTCTGGCGCATTACCCAGTCTATGACTGTTAAAAATAGAGTGGTTGATAAGGGGCATCCCTGTCGTACTCCTGCTTTCACCTCAAAGGTTAGGTTGCTCTGCCCAACACTGCACGTAAAGTTTGCATAGAGGCTTTTTATGATTGACATTATGCAGCTTGGAATTCCATAAGCCCTCAGTATTTTCCATAAACTGTCCCTATGTATGCTGTCAAAAGCCTTTTCAAAATCAACGAAATTAATGTAAAGCTGGCCATTCTGAGCACTGCTCTATAATGTTCCTGAGAGTGAATATATGATCTACACATCTCCTGTTCTTTCTAAATCCTGCTTGTTCTTTCCTCAGTTTGTGATCTACTGCCTTTGAAATTCTCTGTATAATTATCCTGCCTAGTATTTTGCTGGGAACTGAGAGAAGAGTGATTCCTCTCCAATTATTGCAGTCTGCAAGATCTCCCTTCTTGGGCAATTTGATAATTATTCCTTTGTTCCACTCTGATGGTGTTGTCCCCGTTTTCCAGACTTGTGCAAATAGTGGTTCTAATAGTTCTGCTGCTAGCTCAGGGTCTGTCTTAAATAGCTCTGCATTTAAGTTATCATGGCCCGGAGCTTTACCGTTCTTTAACCCTTTGATTGCTGTGATGATTTCTTCTTTTCGTGGAATGTCTGTATTCACATCTAGATCGTTTTCAGCCTCAGGAACATTCAATTGTGTCTCTGGTGGTTCCTTGGTCAGAGTTTCTCTGAAGTGCTCTGCCCATCTGTCGTGTGAAATTCTAATCCACATATATAAATTAAAAAGTAAATGTAAAGCCTAACACATAAATTCAATAAAAGGAAAGAAGAATGGTAAAGAACAGTGCTGTCACAATGACTGTACTCGAAATCCCCCTTGTTTTCTACTTCGTCTGCAAATTGTAACGTTTCCACGTTGATAGTAAAAGCCTACTGCAGCATACATGCGTTTCCACTACTCAATAAAACGTGTACTGCCTTTCTAAGAAAAACCTTGAGATACACAAGCTGACCTATATTTAATATTCCATTCATGTCATTTTATACACTACGTTACCATAAACGAACGGACAGATGGACTTAGGATAGAAAGAAAGGGAGGGCTGAAAGCCGGAACACATGCAACACTAACACGCGTCTCGCTATACAATTAATGACATCACGCGTGTAAGGCCACAAGCACTAACTTTTTTCCAATGGACAGTGATAAAAAAACACTACCCATACGAGAGTTAGGTTTTAAAAACCTGAAAAACGCTTATTGGGAAACATGACATTATACTGGTTTACGTTTGAAAGCCTGACAGTACCCAGACACCACATCGTATTCGAAGTGAACAGGAGGTAGAAGAAAATGCACATTTTGAACGCAGCCACCTAGCTCCCTTAAATTTATATAATTGGGTTCCTTAGGACTTGCTGACAAAGAATATGTTAAACGTTACGCAAATAGTCTAGGAATTAACAAATTATAGCCAAAAGAAATAGTGAGGGTGTCAGACAACCCCAAAATCAGAATCGCTCAGTGGCAGATTTTGACACCACCATTGTACGGGAAATAGGCCAACATGTTACCTCCTATTTGATTGGCGGAAAGTAAATGTAAGGCTAAACACGATTAGTCGGACTATAAATACTACTTCTTTGTTGTTAGGGGAAACAGTAGTAGGGGTACTTTTTTGAAAAGCTGTGTAAACATGGCTCGATTGGTTAGACCCGCCAATATAGGCAATTAGAAGCATCAGTTTAGCACCACATTTTCAAATAAACTTACTAAAGAACCAGTGCGTTGAGCGCCAGTGCATATTTTTCTAAATAAAAGCCTGGGACATCGGCAGATCGAAATTGTGCTATATTCATTGCCAGTCAACGTAACTGTGTATTATTCCATGAATTGTGGTAAGCTTGATATATTCAATATCTTTTTAATGAAAATTGAATGTAAATTGATAATTTATGTCTGTATATGTGTGTGGTTCAGTAGCGAACATGAGGCAAGGCCTATATAGTGCTCCAACCTGAACAGAAGGGGTCGGAGAAAAGTAAAACTGCATGGAATTGCCAAACAGTACACTGACACCTATCTTATTGACTAGAAAGAACTAATGCTGGAATTGCAGAGGCGTAGTAACCATTAGGGAGGAGTATACTGGTGTAAATTGTTTCAGATGCAGCTGACAGTTGGCCTACCGCTCTGAACTCAGTGTTTGTTGTGTATTGTGTTCAGTCTGGAAATAGATTATAAATTAGTTATGAAGTAGGAGGTACAACCTTCTTGTTTCAGGGACTGTGGTCCTAAAGTTATTGAGCAGCACCTGGTCGGAGCTTTGCTGAATCTAGAGGCTGACAGCATACTCCTGGGTCCAGATAGCGACCAGTGAGGTGTCTCCAGAACACAGGGGAGCAATCGAGCAGAGGAGTCTTTTCCTGCCGCCATCACGAAAGTTAAGCCTCTGTGGCCAGAGGAGCTCAACATTATGTGTCCCCCTCAAAACTTGACATTATAGTACAACTGAGGGTCAATACATTGTTTAATTTGATAGGAACGGTGAAGATTCCCCATACTATTTCCAAGATAAACAAACACTTGAAGTCATGATGACAAATAACAACATAGCTTGAAAAACAAAACCAGTATTACCTCATAGTACCACTACACAACTGACACACATAGGATAATATTAATAAAATATGTCACTACCAGGTTCATATTTATAAATTCTGTACATATAAATTGTGATTACATTTGATTGTGATTCCTGGTTCACTTTGTAGTTGAATCAGGATATATAATAGTGAAAGTAATTAATACATATATATATTTGAAACTTTACCAGTGACTCATTTAAGATAGTCTTATAGAGTGTTAAATGTGTGTGAGTGTCACAGTGTTGTCAAGTGTTGTGGAATAAATTAAATTGTTTATCTGTCTGTTGTTGTTGTGACTTACACTTCATCATATACATACCCTAGACATTCAACGTAGTCATCACAATATTCCAGAATAATTCTGACTGAGGTATAAATGTGGTAGCAAGTAAGGTTATCTGTAAAACACTACACCTATTAGATACAGATACCTTCACAGCTGATCTCAGTCAGTACACTAAGTCCCTATAAATATTTATATCATCCCACTTTACCACATATATTGGGGTCTCGCTCCCGGGATTTTGAATCTTTCCCTATTATAAATATTGGGGGTAATTTACTTCAGGGAGTAATAAGAATTAAAAGGTATCCTTGGGTGGAATTAAATAACGTTGAGCTCTCAGTGCCTGTGGTGTCTTTGGATAAGTAATTATAGATTGTATTGTTTAGTTAGACATTACATACATTTACCTGCTAGAAAATGGCGGACCTGGCCAAATTTCGATCTGCTGCTGTACAGACTGCGAAAGAGTTAGGAATGGACGGGCAAATTATGATTGCTTATGTCACTGCTGAATGTGACAAATATATTGAACGAGAAGAAAGAAGATTAGAAAAAGAGGCCGAAAGAAAGTTAGAGGCTGAAAAGAAAATTAAGAAGATACAATTTGAGGCTGAGGCTGAGACTAAGAGGTTACAGGCTGAGGCTGAGACTAAGAGGCTGCAGATTGAGGCTGAGGCTAAGAAATTGGAGGCAGAAAGAGAAGAAAAAAAGGCAGAAAGGGAAGCCGAGGAAAGAAGACAGGCTGCAGAAAGGGAAGACAAGCGATTAGCTGCAGAAAGGGAAGCAGAAGATAAGAGATTACAAAGGGAACATGAGTTACGACTAAGGGAGTTTGAGTTTCAAGGCCATGCTCCTGAAAATGGTGCCAGTCCCTTTACCTCTGATGCCACTGCTAGTCAGGGAGCCTCAACCTCAGCTATGAACTTTCATTTAGATCATTTTGTTGAGAAAGACGATGATATTGAGAGCTATCTAAATAGATTTGAACTATTAGCTACCACGTATGGGTTAGATAGAGAAAGGTGGAGCTTAAAGTTATCTCAAGGGCTTCGTGGGGCAGCTTATGAAGTTTTTCCCAAAATGAGCAGAGGTGATCAGGAAAATTATGACATGCTAAAGCAGGCTCTTTTGTTAAGATATGAAAAGAACGCAGAATTTTATAGGAAAAAATTTAGGAATGCTAAACTACTGTCAGGGGAAACCTATCACCAGTTCTCTGCACGGTTAGAGACATACTTGGAGAAATGGACTTCTCTGGGGAAAACCCAAGATCTTAAGGAAATGGTCCTTATAGAACAACTAAGAGAGTCCATGGCTCCAGACCTGAGAAAGTTTCTCATGGAACAAGGTGCAGAGAGGCTGGGTGAGTTGCTAAATGTTGCAGAAAGGTATCAAGCGGCTCAGGCAGAGGTATCAGGTAATAAAAAGAAACAAGTAGAACATTTTAGGGCACCACAGAACTTTAATAAATTTGATCCTAAAGATCAAAACAAAGGTAAGCACCAGTTTGATAGGCCACGGTATGACAATAAAAATAAAACCCCACAATTCGATGAAAGGAAATATGATGAAAGAAAATCTTACAACCAAGGAAAGAGATGGTGTAAAAATTGTAAGATGAACAATCATGACACTGACCATTGTAGAAGGAAACCTCCTCATTGTGCTGCTATGACATCTGGAAAAAAGGGGAAAAAGGTCAAACCTGCGGAACTACAGGAACCATACCATCCCCCAGTGTGTGAAGATGTCATCTGTAATGGTGTCACTATAAGGTGTTTATATGATACCGGTTTAGATTACGATTCCGTTGTGAGTTCTCACCTGGTGCAGGCCGATCAATACACCACAGAAACAGTGGAGATTCAAACTGCAACCAAGGATGTAGCTACCATGACACTTCCCGTCGCCCGGATAAAGGTGAAAACGCGATATGTGGAAGGAATCATAAAAGCAGCAGTGATAAATGAGCCAATCTACCCTCTGATATTGGGGTGTAGATATGTCTTCTTGGGGAATCCCCATGCACTGAGTATGGTTACTTTAGTGATCTCTTGTTAATCGTGCTTTGTTTAGTATTACGCGAATTAGGGTGAAGGTGTTCATACAACTCAGTAGCATGGTATGAAGAAGTAGTTCATGTAACTTGAACTCAGCAACATTAATGAAGTAATTAATTCCTTCAGATTGAGTCCGTAATATTTAATCACATGTACACACAGGATGATCATTTCAAATAGGAACAGAACATAAGTCCTTATAAGTCATGCATAAATTAATCAATAACGTAGACTGCTGGTTTACGTGTCAATGTCCGTTTAAGGATACAATGCAGTATTGTCGTCAGAACATCACAGCTATATGCACGCGCAGCTAGACATGGCTACCTGCCGACAGTGAGACTGCGAGTCTGAATATTTCATACGAATTTGACGATTATTCTTCTCCTTCTGAGAATTCTAGTTAAATACTAACCTCCATAAATTTTCCTCTCATATAGAGTTCTAGGACTGACCCTGGTCCATCAAAAAAATGCATATATAAATGGCTATATCATGCCATTGAATTGGAAGGTTAGAAAAACGCAGCTATTCAGCTTGGCGGTCAAGTAACAAAGGGTAGCGTTTCTTAGTTACCGACTGTGACCCAAACAACGCTATACACGTCATAATCGATCGTGTATGGAGCGTTCAATAATTGAAACATCTATCGCAATATATTAAATGCCTTAACCTTTACAATTGCACGTCTGATAACCTTTAGCAGACGGCGTTAATATCATATACCGTAACAATTCCCTGTACACCGGGGAAAAAAAAATCGATAGATTTTTTTTCAAGATCTATCCGACTTAACAATTTTTCAAAAAAAATTTAACACAATTGTGACATATGGCCGACGATGTTCTGAGTAGAACCGTGTTGCGGTCATGTCAACTAACTATTTGTCATAGTCATCTAACATTAATCACATTATATATCAATTATACATATTATTATATCAACTAAATAAAATGTCCAATGTTAACAGTGAATGATAGAATTAAATTAAAGTAAGGTCTGTCGTATTAGTATGTCATATAGGAATTAATTTGACTAATTAAAATTAAATTAATTAATTAAATTAAGAGATAAATTATTAAGATTCTAATGTAACGCGATGTTATGAGAGAAGAAAAAACAAAATAAGTGAGAAGAAATAGAAAGAAATTCGAATATAAGTTTAACTTAATTGTGTGTGTTAAGTGTTAGTGAATAATAACTATCTAATTTAACTAACTAAATAATGTATAGGTACATTAAAAAAAAATATTAATCTAATACTTGTGTGAGATTTATTTTCTCTTTTCATAATTTCTTCTTTTTATATTTCGTTCTCTTTTTTTTTGTTCCTTCATTTCATTTTTTTTCTCACATTTCATTTTATTGATAATAATTCAATTAAGAAGTTAAGTTAACTAATTAATTAGTATAGGATATGATGATCCATCCGTAGTCTTGATCCTGATGAATTCTTTTAGGCAAAAATGTTCAAACGTTTACGTTGGAAAGAAATGTCATTTATCCCAGCATCCAAGAATTAAGTGCACATAGGATAATAAGTTCGACTTGTCGTCAGATATTGTTCCATGATTGTTCAACGAATATTCATATATCGTGTATGGACGTTAGACGAAGTTTCAATGTCAATATGTATACCTTGATTGTCTTTAGTTCAATTCTGTGATGCATATAGTGTTTATAAAGTTTAAATTGAAGGCAAGGTTAGTTCCCTTATAGTTGATATGTTTTAGGAATGTTAATGTTGATTATTCGTCGTCAATAGGATTACGTGACAACGCATCCGCCACAATGTTTTCAGTGCCAGGAATATGTTCAATGGAGAATTCAAATGGCTGTAGGATGATTGCATATCTGGCGAGTTTTTGGCTCTTATGGTTAGATCGACGCAACGATGCTACAGCACGTTGGTCCGTCTGTATGGTGAAGGGAGCACCAAGCAAGAACTTTTCAAGTTTAGTTATTGCCCATATCACGGATAAAAGTTCCTTGTCCACTGTGGAATACTTTGTTTCTGCCGGCTTTAGCTTTCTTGATATATATAAGGTAGGATGTAGAATGCCATCATGGTTCTGGAGCAGGCATGCACCAATGCCGTAGTTACTAGCATCTGTTCGTAAGAAAAATCTTTTGGAAGCATCGGGAAGTCTTAAAATTGGTTCATGCGAGAACAAATTTATAATTTTGTTGAAAGTTTCATTGCATGTACCAGTCCATGTCACCTTCACCGGCATGTCTTTTTTTAACAATGAAGACAATACAGCCGTGATGGATGACAAGTTTGGTATGAATCTACTGTAATATTGAACAAGTCCTAACAAACTCCTGACCTGTTTCTTCGTCTGAGGAACTGCTATGTTTAGAATTTTGGAGACTGTACTAGGTAACGTTCGGATATATCCCGATCCAATGATATGTCCCAAAAAGGTTATCTCATTACACGCGATTTGCACCTTTGTAGGTTTAGCAGTTAGATGATAATTCCTTAGAGTGTCGAAAACATATCTAAGTCCCGAAACATGTTCCTCAAACGACGAACTAAACAAGCATATGTCGTCAATATATGTAATAACGTCTGGTCTACCTGATAAAATTTGTCGCATCAGGCGAATGAAGGTAGCTGGCGCATTAACAAGCCCAAAAGGCATCACATTCCACTGGTATAGACCTTGTGGAGTGGAAAATGCGGTGTAGTACTTAGCCTTTTCGGTCAGTGGTATCTGCCAATAACCTTTAGTTAAGTCTATCTTACTAAATATAGTTGCGTTGGATAGACGTGGCAGTAAGTCGTCGATAAGTGGATGTGGTTCGCTGTCAACTATAGTCTTAGCATTTAATTTTCTATAATCAACACATAGTCTGATGTTATTGTCCTTCTTCCGGACAATCACTAATGGAGAAGAGAATGGCGAATTACTAGTCTCAATGATTCCCAGAGACAACATCTGTTCAAGTTCCTTAGTAGTTTTAGCAAGGAAATGTAAAGGAACAGAATAGGGATGTACACGAATAGGTGTATCATCATTGAGAGTAATGTCATGACTGATAGCCGATGTGCGACCCGGGACGTCGGTCAATACATCTGGATAAGATTGTAATAGATTAGCAATCTGTAGACGCTGTTGCGGTGTAACCGTTGAAGAGATGGTTACATCCCGCCAAGATTCAGTAGGTTGAACTACTGGTACCGGTAACGGTAACTGTACCTCAGGAAAAGAAGATTCTTCTTCCTGGATGACAGATAAGTTAGAATAATAACAAGTAGATACTGTGTTGTCATCTAGTTCATGAAAAATTGACTGTAAGTGTTCAGGACGTGTATGAAATTGCTTGAGCATGTTAATATGAAATATCTTTTTGTGTCCCTTGATATCTAAGACGTAATCAACGTCGGAAATTTTATCAATGACTTTGTAAGGACCATTCCAAGATATCAATAATTTATTGTTATTGTGAGGAAGTAACACATAAGCCTCGTCGCCTGGGAATAATTGGCGTAATCGTCGAGACCTATTTTGTAGAGATCGAGCCTTAGCTTTTGCAGCCTCAGAAGAAGCTGTTGCCAACTGGCAAGACTCAATAATGTTCTTCCGAAGATTAATCACGTACTCGTAAGATGACTGAGTGTCCTGAGTCATCTCCGCGTCAATTAATAAGTCTTTTATTAGTCCCATAGGACCTCTTGGGGGAGCACCAAAAACTAATTCAAAGGGAGAGAAGCCAGTTTGTTCATGCGGTACCTCCCGATAAGCAAATAGAACAGCTGGGAGTGCTCTGTCCCAGTCATGAGGGTGCTTAGCAGTAACCTTATGTAGTAGTTGTTTAAGTGTACGGTTAAGTCTTTCAACCGCACCATTACTCATAGGATGATAAATACTACTTAAATTCCTATCAATGTTCCAAGTTTTCATGACTTCCTTCATGGTGTCAGATATAAACTGTGACCCATGGTCTGATAAAAGTTTTCTAGGAAACCCTATTCTAGAAAAGATGAGATGTAGTGCATCAGCTACATCTGTGGTAGTGGTGGTCTTTAATGGGATAGCTTCTGGCCATCGTGTGCACAAATCAATGCACGTAAGGACGAATCTATGTCCTCTGGCCGATGGTAGCAATGGACCAATAATATCAATTGCCATCTTGTCAAACGGTCTTACTGAGATATCGCAAGCCTGAATAGGCGCCGTGTGAAAAGCTCCACGTGCTTTCACTTCTTGGCATGTAGTACAGGAACGTACATACTGCGAAATATCTCTTGACACTCCTGGCCAAAAGAATGAAGACAGTACTCGAGATCGTGTTCGAGTATATCCCATATGTCCAGCACAATGTGAGTCATGTGCATGTTGAAGAATGTACCGTCTAAAAGTATACGGGACCATAACTTGTTGTTTCATTTGTGATTTGTCATTAAAACATCTAATCAATATGTCATTTTTAATAACAAAACAATGTTTGTTATTATTACCTGAGGATAGATTGTCAACTTTATCAACCAACTTAAAAAATTTTTTTTAAAGATTTATCCTCTTTTTGTTTGGTTGCAAATGTTTCCCTGTCAATAGGTGAATTGACTACAAATTCCTCTTGGTTGTCTGCATCCATTTTATTATCATCAACTTTCTCCATGAGTTGAGTCTGCGCTCTAGTCGTCACGGCGTTTCCAGTGCATAGGTTATGTTTCTCCCATTCTATAATCTCATCTGGAGTACAATCTTTACTGCCGTGTATACGACCAACCATCAGATCAGCTATAGGCTTTTTTAGCATACATACTTTTACGTTCCCTGTGAAAAAAGGTGTGTTAACATGAATAATAGCTGTGGGGTAAAACTCAATAGTTCCCCCAAAAGTCATGCAACGGACATATTCCCCCGTTGCACAGCTAGGATGTACCAGCGACTGTCGTACACCAATCGTTGTGGATCCTGAATCCCTCAGCACTGAGACGACGGATCCATTAACTAATCCCCTGTTAAAAATTAGTAGGCCTGTTCCATCGTTGACTGCAAGACCTACCTCTGGTGTAATATGTCCGCAGTTAAGCACTGTTTCTTTCGCCTTCTGAAAAATAAGATTGCATTGTTGGCAACTATTTGCCACATTATAATTAATAGGAAAACATGCAGCAGAAGACTGTGTTGTATTATTGTCAAGTGGGACCTGAGCTATAGGGGTAGTATTATTTGTAACTGCCGCCCCTGTATTATGGTTGTAATGAGATGATCCCCGAGAATGAGATCGATTCCGAGTATAATTGTTAGAATTATCTCGTCGTCCTCTATAGTAACTATTATCTCGATGTCTCGAGCCATGATTATTACCATTCCAGTTACTATTATTATTGGGAGTATGTGATCGATTATAATTAGTGTTATGTTGACCATTGTGGTAGTTTGTTTGAGGTGAATAATTTCTATCTCGTGATCTACCTCTGTTGAACTCATTTTTATTGTTGAAATCATTATTATGTCCCTTCTGAAAGTTAACATTGTGATTTCTTTGGAACCTGCTTCTGTCTACACTGTGATGTCTTTGTTTGTTATTATGATTGTAGGCCATATTAGACGCCACAGGTAGAGGTTCTCTTAATGAGGAGTTAGAAATGGTTGCATTCGGATGTGCCGAACAGTAGTTTAAAGAAATTTTTTCTAACTCGTCCATAGTACCTGGTTTACGCTCCTGCAAATATGCAAAAAATGGCTGGCTAACCGAAGATAATACCTTATCCCGTAGTAGTAAATCAACTAATTTGTCGTATGATTTGTTGACTTCTGCCAGTTCAACCCATCTATTAAATGTATTGCGTATGTTCGCAATGAATCCTGCAAAATCTTTTGGAGATTCAGGTAAAATTCCCTTAAATTTCAACCTACAGTGTTCCTCGTCCAGGTGAAACCTTCGTAAAAGCAAGGACTTAATAGCACCGTAGTTATTTGCTATTGATGGGTCAGCATTTTGAGAAGCCGTCAATGGTTCTCCAACCAAGAATTCATTTAACTTGAGTACCCATGACTCTTCAGGCAAATGATTTGTTTTGCAAGTCTGTTCAAAACGTGACAGGAACGATGAAAGGTCGTCCACGTTTAAGTTGAGAGTGGGTAATTTAAAGTTGTAGAAATGTTTAGTTTGGCTGGATGATGATCCATTTTGTGCGTTATTATTCTGGTTTGCATCAGCACTTTGTGCTTGTAATTTTGCTGTCTCCAATTTAATACGCGCCAATTCCATTTCTTGTTGTAAAATAATTTCCTCTCGTTTCAATTTATTCTCTTCTTCCTGTCTGGCGATTGCTCTTTGCTCTTCTCTTTCACGTTGAGCAATCTCTCTCAATCTATTTTCCTTGTCAATTTGCTTCATCTCACGTTCTGCTTCCTCTTTCTTTAATGCAGCCTTTTGTTCCTCTTCCTCTTTCTTTAATGCAGCTTTTTTCTCTGCTTCTTTTCTTTCATGTTTTTCCAGTTCTGCCTCAGCAAACTGACGAAGTTCTTGAGATTTATAACCATATTCCTTACCAATTTTAACGAAATGGTCTATAGTAAGCATTTTGACTTTTATCTGTAAGTAATTATTGATAATTACTGATTAAAATAGTCATTAGTAGCTTCAGAGTAATTATTATACTTACTCAACTTAGAAATATTCAATATAAATAATCACAATAGTACTGAACTCTTATGTCTAAGTTCAACCAATAGACAATATTTTGTAACAATATTGTATCTAAATACGAACTATATCATAAATAGTTATGATATCTGTTAACTATAATGTAATTACATCACACAATTAATCTCAATATCCAATAATGTTGGGTATGATTCCTAGTAATTATATTGTTCAATGTACTAAGTCACTCTCTTAGTACCAGAAAAGTATATTAAATAATATACAATGGGTCTATTACCTCAAAGGTAGACTATAAGATTATTTTATTTGGTCAATATATATATTATATTATTATGCCCTAGGCATCTCTTATAAATTGTAGTGCTACTTTCTTGGACTATCACTGCATAATTATGCAATGTCCCATATTAACCTTAAATATCAGAAAAAATTAATTAAATTAAATTACAAGTGTATTATTGCATATAATATCATATTATTAATGTAGTATTTAATATATATCATGAGGACAAACAAAACAATGATGCAACTAAAGGGTACAAACAATGTTAAGACGCAAACAAGACATTTTCACAATTAAAAATGAATTTATGAACTAAATAAAACAAGCGGAAGTGTCACAAGCCAAATGAAGGGTCAAGGTCTGACCCGAGGTCAACTTAATATTCAAAGTACACAAAAAAAAAATGACTGCAAAAAATGATGACATCACAGGACTCATAACGGACGACCATTTAACAATCATCAAATAAATGATAGTAAGAGGAGACTGGACGAAATAGTAAACGAACATGATACAGAACTGAATAAAATTGTTAACTGAGTACGAATAAAATACACCAGTTATCTACGGAACGGTACAGCTAACACAAATCGTCAAACGACAGCAGATTTGGACAGACAGTCCAATGGCAAACCTCAATGGGGCTTCCAAAAGTGCAATCGTTTAACTGCCCTAAGAAACGACCGAAATCAATTCAGGCATCGTGAGAGCCACAGAATCTAATTTCGGTTCATCCTCCCTACCTCCCACGAATTAACAACACATTAAGACAACAAAAAGTACATTAAACATAGGTAAAAACATGCCGATGTAGGCAGAGGGCATGGACTCAGTTAGCACTGTTTGCAATAACAACAGTTAAACACCTAGACTTATCTTTTCCGTTGCTTATATCAGTGCTAGAGGTCGTCAACAGCTAGGCTAAAGCCCCTGACTGTCTGCTCCTGTAGTCCATATCATGTGTTTGCTTCAAATGGCTCATGTTTCCCCTGGTTAGACTTAGAAACGGCTTGGTTTCTCCGACAGATCACCTACACGACTTTCGGTGACGTCACGTTGTTGTTAAGGCATTATAATGAGTACTGCGTCATCTTCGACTGGATCATGTGATCGAAAATTGATCGTAAATATTTGTGGTTAACATGTGCGTAAGGAACAGAAGTTTGTTTCTTTTTTTTCTGTCGTTCCCGCATTCGGCCGCCGCCACTTTTGTTGCTGAGTTATTTGCCGGTTGAAGATCATGCACTGAGTATGGTTACTTTAGTGATCTCTTGTTAATCGTGCTTTGTTTAGTATTACGCGAATTAGGGTGAAGGTGTTCATACAACTCAGTAGCATGGTATGAAGAAGTAGTTCATGTAACTTGAACTCAGCAACATTAATGAAGTAATTAATTCCTTCAGATTGAGTCCGTAATATTTAATCACATGTACACACAGGATGATCATTTCAAATAGGAACAGAACATAAGTCCTTATAAGTCATGCATAAATTAATCAATAACGTAGACTGCTGGTTTACGTGTCAATGTCCGTTTAAGGATACAATGCAGTATTGTCGTCAGAACATCACAGCTATATGCACGCGCAGCTAGACATGGCT
Source organism: Oreohelix idahoensis (assembly GCA_024509875.1). Lineage (NCBI taxonomy): Eukaryota > Metazoa > Mollusca > Gastropoda > Stylommatophora > Oreohelicidae > Oreohelix > Oreohelix idahoensis. Next base: position 3,520 of record JAMPIV010015721.1, on the reverse strand, counting down.
ACCTGCCGACAGTGAGACTGCGAGTCTGAATATTTCATACGAATTTGACGATTATTCTTCTCCTTCTGAGAATTCTAGTTAAATACTAACCTCCATAAATTTTCCTCTCATATAGAGTTCTAGGACTGACCCTGGTCCATAAAAAAAATGCATATATTAATGGCTATATCATGCCATTGAATTGGAAGGTTAGAAAAACGCAGCTATTCAGCTTGGCGGTCAAGTAACAAAGGGTAGCGTTTCTTAGTTACCGACTGTGACCCAAACAACGCTATACACGTCATAATCGATCGTGTATGGAGCGTTCAATAATTGAAACATCTATCGCAATATATTAAATGCCTTAACCTTTACAATTGCACGTCTGATAACCTTTAGCAGACGGCGTTAATATCATATACCGTAACAACAGCGTATAGCATGTCACTATTTCTGGCCAGGGATAACTGAAGATATCAAACGATATGTAAAATCCTGTCCAGAGTGCCAACGAGTAGCACCTAAACATTGGACTGCACCAGCAACTCTGGGGAAATGCCCATAGTGGGAACACCCTTTGAGAGAGTTGCCGTGGATCTTGTGGGACCTCTCACCCGAACCAAGAGAAGGAACAGCTACATTATGACTCTGGTGGACACTTGTTCTATGTGGGGAGAGGCGGTAGCCCTGTCATCGATTGATTCTAAACATATAGCAGAGGCATTGCTCACAATTTTCACAAGGTTAGGCTTTCCCAATCAAATCTTGACTGATAATGGCTCTCAGTTCAAGGGGAAACTAACAGAAGAAGTTTTCAGGATCTTCCAGGCCAAACACTTCCATTGTAGTGTGTACCACCCACAAGGGAACGGCCAAGTGGAAAGATTTAATGGCACGTTGATGTCGATCCTGAGAAAGTTGGCACACGAAAAACCAGATACATGGGATCAGTACCTTCACGCCGCCCTCTTTGCTTATCGGGAGGTACCCCATAGTTCAACCGGAATGGCCCCGGCAACATTATTATTTGGAAGGCCAATAAAAGGTCCACTTGAAGCGCTGTTAAGAACGTGGACTGATGAAAAGGCAGAGGAAAACATTACATCCTCATACCAATATGTGAATGAGCTGACCACTCGTTTAAAAACTGGCTGGAAACTTGCCAATGAAAATTTGAAACAAGCCAAGAAAAAACATGCTGCTTACTATAACAGGAAAGCTAAAGACAGAGATTTGGCTGTGGGAGAGAAGGTACTGCTTCTTCTGCCCGGTAGTCAGAATAAGTTACAAATTGGATGGCAAGGTCCATATACAGTTTGTCACGAAATGGATTTAGGACTAGATACTGTCTACATATAGTGACAAGACAATAGTAAGAAGAAAGACTGAAATGATAGATTCAGATAGAAATATAGTGCAAAAATGTGAAAGTTGAGACCATTGGCTCCGAGGTTGAGAACCGAGGTTGATTCTTTCCTCGCCACTTCGGACGTTTAAATTGCTATGGCCTCGAACCACCTCTAACTACCCTATGGGGATAAGGTTCAATTAAGATTCACAAACACCAAGGTACAGACAACATATAGCTACTGTACTAAAGGAAATGACTGATGCCAGCTATAATTTATACAAGTTTATTATACACCTATACACAAACTCATATACATGTCAAAATACATGAAGTGCGAGGATGCACACCTGAAACAAAATCAAGCACAGTTAAAAATGCATCAACCCCAACCCTTCTCCCACAATTGCAAGCTGTATGGAGAAAGAAGGTAAGGTTAACTGAAATGAACTACACTGCACTTGATGTCGCCTACACTCCAAACTAGCTGTTCTAAATTCTAACTCTAACTCTAAGTCCACTGATAGCTGGAACGACTGCGAAGTGACTACACAATCTCTGCACAGACTTCGGTTCTACACAGCCTATCCTGGAATCTCCTGAACACAACTAACTGCACCTCTAAACTTCAGCAGCTGTCCTCTGCTATGATTCACCAAAACTAACAGTTCTGCCTATCTGTGCTGACTTCAGTAGAGAGAATGTTTACCCTCTCTCTCTCTCTCCACTAACTCTGGAATTGATGACTGAGGTTTAACAGAACCCCACTGGATTCTGGACTGGAACTGTAGCTGACTTCTACCACTCTGAAATTACCTGCCCGAGTACCTATAACTGGGCCGTCGGCTTTATTATGGCCGTGAAGAAACGAACATAAAAATTACCACAACGCTGGCAGCCTGCCAAATCTGCGTGTGTAACGAGCGTCAGAGCTCAGGATTTTATCCACAAAAATCATATTCGCTGGAAAATGTCTTCCCCTGGCTGGGAAAACGTATTTTCTTCCTCTCCTTCCACTACTGGCAACTAACGTAAAACCCTTGCGGTTCTGCGAATACCCCAACTTTGCCGTGGGAGAAATTTTGTGGTCTCAAAATTCCGCTCTCATTCCCACAAAGCCGGTACCTGCTGTTTTAGACAAAACAAAACAACAGCTAAACAAACCATAATAATACATTTCCAATAACAATTAACTTCCTTACTCTTCACCACGTAACTCCCCTCTCTACCTGAGCCTACAAAGTAAACATTGGCTAACCCAGATCGCTTGTTCTGCCTGACTAACTCCGAGCTACAACAATATTTTCAATGGCCCGTCTGGGCAGACGTACTGTGGCCTACTTCTTAGGCTGACACTAATGCCGTAATGTTTAACACAACTAAAACTAGCCTTATCTAGGAATTCCTAAAATTCCCGTCAATAATAGTAATCACATTCAAAATGTAATACAAAATAATTCCCTTTAAAATTACTTCTCCCATCTTCTGAATTCACAGAACAATAATGCACAATCAATAACATATAATCCTGTTTACGCTAGCATCTACCTGCCGTCAAAAGTTATACATAACCCCCGATTATCAAATTGAAAACCCCGTAGTTCCGCCACGTGGTGCCGCAGTTTTTCAACCACGCGCTCCTGCATACATTCATTACTGATAGCACACACGTGCTCCAATTAATACCTCTATCACTCCCGTCCACAGTTATATGCGTAACTATATAAATAGCGAGCATCAATACTCTCACTAAAATCACAAATGAAAATACACATTACACGCTCCCGACTATTCTGTAAATAAATAAAATTCGCAGATGCGGGTTTCTCTGCAGACCTGTTTTTGAAATAGATCCAAAGCATGGCCGAAACCTCGCAACTTTCAAATCATCTTAAATACCGCTATTCCTGAAATAAGGAATTAAATGGACCTAGTTTCTCATGTCTATCACTCAGATCGAATTGATGGCTCTGGAGTTAAGAATTAAATTAAACTAAAAAACTTCCCAAGAGAAACTTAAAATGATCGGCTAGGAATAGAACAATTAAATAGAGTCCACACGCAAAAATTCATGCTTACCAAATCTCGAATGTCCAACTGAAGGCAATCGACAATATGCTTCTGGCACCCGGCTTTGGCAATTTTTCATTAAAAGAGAAAGAGGCTATGAAATATAGGCCTTTTATAATCAAG